>JAKSZP010015804.1:0-272615 GCA_022478985.1 Massospora cicadina
AAAGGCGGTTTACAAACCTGCTGATTTTAATGATTATCACCATTCTTGAGTTTAGTAATACCCTTGGCCTCTTTAGTGAAGCCCAATCCCTAATCATGGTGATTGTGCTACTAGTTTTTAAAAATACTCTCATCTTCCCTCTAAAACTTAATTACTAGAAGTTTCCACTCTGGTGGTACATTTTGCTGTTTTGCCTAACCATCTCCCCTCCAATCACTCCACCATAACCTTCTGGAGGATTTGACTAAAAACAGAACCAATCCAATCCTTCAAGTTGTGGTTACCAGTGGCCAGCCTCCTTGCAGGGCCTTGTCCCTTTGTAATGTTATGCTCCTAGCACTGGGATATTCACTTTCCATTACTCCCACATTGAGTTCTGCTCAGCCACCAACCCACCCATTCTAGGCCCATGTTGAGAATGGCCACACCGTCTGCCTCACATACTTTGTGTTATACCACATGAAGCACAAGTGCCCTTCCCTTGCCATAGCAGCAGCCTAAGACCTTCCTCCCTCTAGTGTTAGCCCCACTGCTGATATGGCAGAATTCTTCAAGTGGGGATCAATCCTCCCTCCCCCTCCTTTAACTTCTGAGGCCAAAATTCCTCCTGCGGCAGCAAATTAAGCACAAATTTTTCTAGACATACAGCATTTAATTACTGCTCAGGTCTCAATCAAAATACCTTAGTTAATGGCTCACAGGTCATCTGTTTTTGTCCTCAGCAATTAGCCCCTGATGCTGTCCTGTTTTCACTACCTTCAACCCATTCAGATCACATATGGCTAACCAAAAATGATCAACCTTTCCTTGTAAGTAACAATTTTGATTGGCCATAATTCCTCAAGCCTCCCAAATCCACTCCTTAGAGACACTTCCGACCTTACAATAGATTTCCAGTCTACAAGGCCTACCATCAGTTCGCCATCAAAGTGGTTGCTGCCCCACCAAAACCCCTCCCCAACAAGACCTCCATGCGACCATGAGACTGCTAATCAATGAGATCTTCTGTACCATTTTATTATCTATTTTCTAGAGGAAATCTAATATAAAACTAAGGAATTTGCAAATGCTGCAGGCTGCGCGTTTGCCAATGTTGCCAAGCAATTGCTGTTTGACCCCACTACCACCAAAAAAGCCAAAAGTTCAGAAGTTTTATCTGCATACTAAACTAGTCAAATATATTGAACTTTAGTTTGTTTTTATATTGAGGCGTTACACACCGCTTGCATCATTGATGAAGAAAACATCAAATCAGACCCCTTCCTCCACACAGGCTCATCCTCTCTTCCTGGACCGAGAAAAAACTCCCTCAGGCGAAGAAGGACCCAAGTCAATCTTATAGATCCCTGACCAAACTCAGTTACCTTTCTCATGTTTTAGATGAGTGATGGTTTATGCCCTAGCCCTTAAAGAAAACTCTTCGTCTGTCCCCATTTTTCTTTTCTAATCTGTTAAAAAATATTAGATGAAGTTTCAAGAAGGTGGTCCAGTATAAGGCCTCTGGCAGGACCCTAGGGCTTATGCCAATCATAGACTGGTCACTGCCAACATTTCAGGAATTGACCAACCTGTAAAAAACCCCTATGAGTCATAATGCGGATTTTAAGTCATAGCAAGTCATAAGTGGTACATTTAGATCACGGATCAAACTCTTGAATTGTAAAATCCACTCCAAATAACGTTCTTATTGTTTTTTTGGGTAGAGCGGGTTTATATAGAACTGGTTGCAATGACTAACCAGTCTAAACAAATTGAGACAAGATTGCCTTATCAACTTTGAGTATTCTCTGATCTCTAACATAAGCTATCATATTTTGATGACATGGTTTAAACTTGTTAGAAATATGACCTAACTTACTGATCTTTTTCCAACTTAATAATAAGGTTTACTACAAAAGCCAAAGCGGTTCAGTTACTAAGCTCCCTTCCAATTATTTTCCTTTCTGCTATAATGGCAAAGGCCTCCTTAAAGTATGTTTCTGGTTTATTTTCTCTTCTAAATATCTTTTAGATAACCTATCATCTCTTCAAAACTGGGTGTAGATGTTGGCTTCACTCTAGCATGTTTGAAGCTCTGATTTTAGGCTTCTAAATTATCTTTTTCTATTAGATAAAAGTCTATAAAGATTATTAATTTTTATAGCTAAACAATTTTAAGTAGGGCCTAAGGCCCAAAGTCATTATTAACATTAAACTTTAAGCATTAAGTAATTTCCCTAATTAACACCAAATTCACATCTAAACGAAATTTAGATTGATCAATCCATTAGTACTCTACTGACCAATGAGATAGGTAAAGATGCATTAACTACTTATAAACATCCTGATATAAGTGTGAGGTTTAAAGGTCTTATTTGACTCTTCTATTCAACCCAACAATAACTCTTAAGCCACTTATTTTACTTATTGTATGTTAACTTCCTACTTTGCAGATCATAGAAACCATTTGATTGTGTTATTATTATTGATCTCAGTCCAGCCTTGTCTATGAACCCTAGTCTACTCTATATCTGTTCCTGTACTATGGCGTCACCTCCTATAATTTTGTTTCTAACCTAAACTTTAAGTAGTATTATTTACTTAAGAAACATTACTTCCTATACCTTTATTCTTTTAAAGATAAGTTTCCTTAGCTTCCCAAAACAGCTAAAATCTTGTTAAGTCCATTGTATCAAGTAAGTCCTGAAAAACATTACCTACTCCTTGTAATCTTTTCCCATCAGTAAAATGCCAAGAGTTGTTTTTAGACAGGAAAATTTTAAGCTGTCACTATGAGATTGCTTATCACTCTAAAGAATAACTCTATTGGATCTGCTGAACTTCTCATTATAAGGTTAAGTTCTATCATAATTTGTGAAAAAGGACATCTGAATCCAATAACACGGTAAGTCTCCACTCAATATTATTAAATGAGCATATGAGCCTTTAACATAGGTTAAGTTTCAATCTTTTTGTTGTCCAACCAGGCATCTCCAAGTACTCAACCATTCCTTGATAAACAAGTTGAGAAGCCTACCTTCCCAACTAATTTACATATTTCTACCTAGTACATGCTTTTTTGTGATGTACTTTATTATAATATTATTACCTGCTGTCACTATGATAAAAAGTTACAATTCTATTTTCAATTCAATATATAAATAGCTTCGCTAAGCCTCCACAAAACTGACAATATGGTCTAATGCCCTAAGCTTTGAAAAGTTTTCATTGCCCTGAAAAAATTGAGTTTTAAAAAATTATTTCTAATTTATCTTACCTGTTGTTGACAACATATAATTAGGCAACATGAAGGTGATCCTGATGAGGCTCTATACCATTCTGGTGGCTTATCTGAATTTACCTCCTAAAACGCTTCATAAGTTATTTTACATTCCCTTGCTGATTTCTCTTTCTAAAAATGCTTTATAAGTTTACTTTAGTTTATTTTTACTGTTTTATATTAAATTACGTCAAAAAATTACAAAATGTTATAGTATTATATATATTTTATTCTATTCTATTTTTAATAATACTTATGGTCAAAGTTTTATCTCTGAAATGGTTCAACAAGTTGCCATGGACCAGCTGACCCAAAATCCCAACTGCATAACCACGCCACTAATCCATACCTGCGGCCTTTTTTGCCATGTCTTCCTTGTACCACCTTTGATTTTCAATTGCCCAGCTTAGATCAGATCATATAAAATGCTTTTTTGCCAAAATCCTTTTTCCTAACAGCCTTTCCAACACACATGTGCTCTACTCTTACTGTGTTTTGGTTCTGACCTGCTGAGCAGTCACTTCTATGTAACTAAGTTCCCAGGAAGCAGGTTTGCTAAACCACTATATGCCATTACCAATGGTTTGCCATGCTACCAATAGTTTCTGCGCCCACCAACTTACTCATGCTGATGTGAATGAATCACCAACTGCATTTTCCAAGCTATCTAAAACTACTGTCATGCGTTGCATATCTATTACACTCCTTGTCTCAAAGATTGTCCAAATTATTTTTAATCTCACTGAGCCAAACTAACTATTGTGATACTATCTCATATCTTAGAAAGTAGTGTCCTGAAATTTACATTGCCTGACGATCTTACACCCTTGTGGTTCACTTTCCCTTGTTGAGTTCTCGTCAGTAAATGCTAATTTGAATCTCACCAGCATGAAACAGATTTACCTTATCTCAAAAATTAGGCTACTAAGGTATATGTTAGTGCAGGCTTTATATTCACCTGGACAAAAAACTGTCATCCCTGTCAAAGGTATGAGGAGAATCTATTGGGATTTTCCCTAGCATGTGAGAAGCCTTGACTTTGAGTTTCTTACAATTATTTTTCTACTGAATTGGTTTATACTCATGTTAATTAACTGTATTAATCAATGCTATATAGGGCCTGAGGCCTGAAATTGTTTTTAAAATTTTTTTAGTGCTAAGTAATTCCCTGAATAACGCCAAATTTACAACAAAAACTTGGATAGCTTTTTTTCCCATAATGATAACATCAGTTTCCTGAGATTTGATTCAAACAGATAGATTTTAATAATCACACAGGTGAGATGAGCGAATTTAATAAAAAAAAAACTGGGCAAAAGTCATATCAGGCAATGGCCAAAATGGTGCACCCAAAGGCAAAAAACGCCCTGGAGGGGGACCAGGAGCTAACGCCACTAAAAAACCCCAAACCCAAACACCGACTAGGTCTGTGGAGTTTACAACAAAACAAAACCAATACATGGAGATACAGTATGCATAGCCCCTATCAAAAGTGGAACACGGGCTCCAATTTTTCTTAAGGGTCAATTCCCCAAAACTGTGGGAAAAGGTAGGTGAGGCACAGGCCTCCCTCTTTCCCCATGCGGTATATGTTACCACCCACACCATCCACTGCAGCTGGATCAATATGGGTTTTTAAGACTGGAGAGGATGCAGACGCTGCAGCAAAAGTCTGTGTCAAAATAGCCCTCACCAAGGGCAAACGAATTGTGTGCACCATGCACACCAGATGGAACAAAGCAAACACTTTGTTCAACTCTTTTGAAACGCTTCCCACCAACCTCCCCCATAAGTTAATTGAAGATGAACTCCAATTTAGCCTCCAAAGCTATGGAGAAATAAAACAACTCTAACTACAGCAATTCCACCTGATGCTGAACCTGTGCACAGGAAAGGCAATCACTGTAATCAACCCAGTCCCCAATGTGGCCGCAAATTTAACCAAAATTCCATGCACCACAGTTTTTCCACCTCCTGGATGGGGGAGTGTCAATACCTTTCCACATCACACTGGAATGCGCACCACCCATCTGCAACCATTGCACCGCAGTGGAGCACAAGGAGCATGCATGCCCTGTGAAAGAGGGCATCATGGCCCTGGACTTTTGCGATGACGCCATAGATGAAGATGAGGAGACCTTTAGAAGAATGGTCGACGCCAACCATGCTTTCCTCTGAGGAGAGGATGGACACTATGTCCTCATCGACCCAATCTCACCCAAAGTATGCAAACAGTTGCAGAAGGCCCACAAGTGGGCAGCGGCCAAGGCCACATCTCTCGCGACCTCTACATCAACCCAAAACAAATCCGGTTGGACAGAGAGGAAATCGGCCAATCAGCCAATCAGAAACTAATTCCCAAGCTGGAGCAACCATAGAGGATGCGATATGAGCCAAACAGTCAGATCAGACAACCCATATAGAAAATTTTCTCAAGCTGACAGAATAACCACATGATCCCAATCAAATAAACTTACCAGGATATTAAAAATTTACTATGGATGAGACAACTGGGCCAAGAGCGCCCAAATCAAATCCTGAATTATCAGAAGCCAATTAGAGCACCAACTCTAATCACAAAAATTACGTGTGGAGATTCTTGATATAATCCCCTAATCTAACAATATCCACACAAAATCATCACAAGGTAAGGAGCTGGAAGCCTCAGAGTGGACTGGTCCAATCACACAGAGCAAGTCCAAGGCAATGAGCGGGGGACTAGGGCCGGAAGGCCTGCCCAACCACTCCTGAGGCGCTGCGGGCACTTCAGTGTCGATAGGGATGCTAAACATCACAGGAGCCAGGGCTCAAGTGTCCCAAGCCAAAAAACTGGACTTCCTGCGCAAACCCCCAGTAGACATCTTGGCCATCCAAGAGACCCACTGTCTACAGGGGAAAGAAGGATCCTGGGAAGCCAGGGTCTCACCGTCCCAGTCAATATGGACATCCCACTGTGGGGTGGTCATCCATAATAATAACAAAAAATTAAAAATTGTCAAATCCTCATCGCACTTAGATGGTCACGTCCTAATCGCAAGGATTGCAAACCAAGAGGCCACACTATTGATAGTCTGTATCTATGCACCATACACCACGTCTGAGTGGAAACAATTCCTCGAATCCATCCTGATGCTCAACCTCCCACCAGACACTATCATGGTGGGAGACTTCAACTGTTGGGACAATCCCACTATGGACCGATGGCCCAACCCCAGGGGATACCCACCAGGACACTGAGTTCCACGCAATGAAGGCATCCCTCAGCCTGTATGACACCCTCCCCCTCAGGGTTCCACTCCTTCCCCACATGACCCGCCCCAGCATATGCGAGGGTATGCTCATCTTGATGAGCCGCATTGACCACATCCTCACGCTGAAATCCTGTCACTCATTCATTACTAACTTCGCCACAAAAAAGTTAATTTCTCCGACCATCATCTAGTTTTGGTGCAGTTCACGCCAATCAGGACTCAAATGTGGATGACGCCATGGAGGAAGCTATACTCAGAGAATATAAAACTCCCTGAAATTTCCAAATGGGTTGAGCATGAAGCTTCAAGCCCAAAATTCACTACCCCATTCACATTGGATCCCATCGAATCTTAGAAAAATGCAAATCTGAACTAAAAAACAAGAGCTGCCATATTGCTTCGTGCAAATACACCACAGATACTGCCACGACCAGGCGCACCCTGGAGGAACTAGACCACCTAGAACTCAACACCCCAAAGTCCGGTTACAGCCCCAACTGGGGGTGCAAATGGGCGAAAATTTCCGCCCACCTAAACGCCCTTATCCATGAACACCAACACAGAATTAAAGTATCATGGAAAGGTAAGCACATAAAAGAAGGCGAATCCTGTTTGGCGTTTTTCTTCCGCCAATACCACTCCTGAGGCAATCTGCCCCAGTGCGCACAGGTCTGCAAAGCTGATGGCACTGTGGCAACCAACTCAATGGAGGTCAAGGCGGACATACACCACTATTACACCAAACTAAACTGCAACACCCCATCTGACTCCCCAAAAATGAAAATTTTTACACACTGCAGGAATACAGAGTGCACCGCCAGACTATAGTCTCCTAAACCTGATAACGCAGGAGGAGCTCAGGAATACAGTCAGCGGTGCACCGCATAGGAAATGCCTAGGCCCTGGTGGGATACCCTATGAATTTTATAAAACATACTTTAAACAAATCGCCCCCCTCCTCCTAGAATCTATGAACCAGTGCTTGTTGGTGACCCGTCTCCTCCCAGCAGGCCAGGACTGCTATGTCATTACCCTATTCAAAGAGGGCAACAGACTAGGCCTAGCCAACTGGCGCCCAATAGCACTCTCAAATACTGAAAATAAACTACTCACAAAAATTCTAGATACCAGACTGGGAGCACTAGCCTCGAAGCCCTATCACCCAACCAATTTGGTTTTACACCAGGGCGCTCCATCTGGTCTAACATACACTCTGTCGCCAATGTATGCCAATCCAAAGTGATGGGTGCCCTGGTATTCCTCGATCAGGAGAAGGCGTATGACCGCGTTAGCTGGCCATACCTAAAAGAGTGCCTACATGCTTTCAACCTCCCACCCAGGTTCATCAAATGAGCAATGCTCCTCATAGAATCTGCATCAATGGCGGTATGTGGCACTAGTTTTCTGACTGACAGGATTACCCCACACAGAGGGCTCAAGCAAGGACCCTCCAGCCAGCTACTGTACATCTTCAGCTTTAACCCACTCCTCCGCGTTGCTGACTCACTCCTCAGGGGCATAACTGCGCTAGTCCAGCCCCCTGTCAAGATACTAGCCTTTGCGTATGACTGTGTAACAGGTATAGCAGACAACAGCGATGCTCGACAGCTGGAGCGCACACTAGAGGAATACTCCACGGTGAGAAGCGCATTGATTAATAAACAAAAAACTGAAATTAACCTCCTTGGCAAATACACCACCAACTGGACCACATCCCCCACCACAAACAACCCAAGATGCAAAAACTCAATTGCCCTACCATTTGCATTACCCCCACCACCACCCCTGTCCACCACCTTGGGATATGGTTGGAAACGGGGGGTATGCAAGCGAGATGATCAAAAATACCATGCTACAATGGATATCCAACAGAATTGCCTCCCTCAATGGTAGATCCCCTGGGTTAACGGGGTGAGTGGCAGTTGCCAACTTGCTCATCCTCCCAATGCTGTGGTTCCCTGCACATGCAATCTGCTTCTCCCCTACCTTTATAACGTCAATCTGTGCACTCATCCAGGGTTGGATGTGGCTTGGATCCCTCCCACCAGTCCAGGTTGAGACGCTGTATGGCCCTCACTCCAGCGGGGGCATGGGCCTGATAGATTTTGAGCACTACACCAACTGCATCCTGGGCACCTGGATCGAGGAAGTGCTAACCCTGGACCCCCCACAACAGCACTGGTCCAGGGCAGTGAGGGCCAACTTCGCGCAGGCACTCAAAATACCCAACTCACACCATCCTTCCAGCTAACTAACGTACCTTGCTAACTGCCCCAAAGCAATGGGCCCACATGGAACCCCCCCTCACTTTAAGAGCCTCCTCTGAACCATCCACCACATGGGGTGGACCATCGCTACCACTGGTACAGTGCAGGGAAGGGGACGACCCAGACCCCACTTTGCGTTACAAAAGCTAGAAGACCACCCCCATAAAGATATACTCACACTGACCCCACCCATCGCCAGAGTCAATTATCTAGACGCTTTGGATATCCCTTATGACCTAACCACACAAAAGGCAATATGGAGGATGACGCACCATCCATTCCTCCAGCTGAGGGTAAGGGCCAACGCCTGATGCTGCCTAAGAAGAACCTACAGAACGGCAGACCACACCCACTCCCTCAACGCAACCTGCGCAGTATGTGGAGGAGAGGGCTCCCTACACCACCGCCTAGAAACCTTCCCCCCATCCAAAGCCATATGGCAAGAAGTCGCACGCCTGTCAAGATCCAAGATGGCCAGGATTTCTCTATCTCAAAGAGCCTCCTTGTGATCTAAATTTTGTCCTTAATCCCATCCACCCTGCAATCCCTATTGATACCCATTGCAATGTGGACAATTCACACTATTGACTTGGATGCGTTCAAGGGCACATTCCCCACCATCCATGAGGTTGTCAGTAGGTTCCACGTCCATTTACTAGAGCATTTCCAATCCTGGCTCTATGGGCATATGAGGCCAAGACAACAGAAACTCATAAACTCATGGTTCCCACTCTAGTTCCTTTGCACGGCCCCTTCCTTCACACCTGCTCCATAGTGAGGCAACCCCCCTGGAGTAGAGCACCAATCTTCCCCACACCTGGCGGTCCCAGATGGCAAAAGGGGTAACATGTGTACCCTGGGGTGCCCAATCATATCTAATCATTGCTTCTCTTCCCTCCCCCACCATTTATACACATATATCGGTAATGCCCATCCCCTGGTCAGCTTGCCCGGGTAAATAAAACAAATTTTTTTGGATAAATATGTTCATTAGCACATACTACCCATTAAAAAAGGAACAATTGTACTAATCAACTTAATATTATCCTTATATTAGTTTGGGGTCAAATTTACCATTTAAATCCCTATTCGCCCCATTTATAACCTTATGCACCTATTATGTCTTACATTCTGTTGGATTACTAATGGAATATAATGGAAACCACTTACTTGTGTTACATTATTAATCTTTGTCCAGCCTTAGATTATAAATACTGATTTACTCTAACTATGTTCCTGGAATATGCCATCACCTCCTATATTCCTGACTCTACCCTATTATTATAAAATGTACAACTACTTAATTAATAAAATAACCTCTTATACCTTTATTTGTTTTATTAATAATTTTCCTTTATTCTCTAAACCAGCTATTTCTGACCAAGTCCAGTGTATTAAATTAGGTCCTGGTAAAAGCATCTATCTACTTTTTTCGATTATCCCTTTGCAAAATGCAGAGCGGAATCCATTTTTACATTATGACTTTAGGCGCTCAAGCTAATTCAGCACCTCACACCGCCATCCGCAAGATGATATCAAAACCTTAGAGTACTTGAAATAATTCAAAAATCCATCAACTTGCACGCTCTAACCAAACTTTATCAAAATTTAGATCACAATCCTATATTCTGATATGCCATGCGCGCCATAAACACCTGCAAAAATGATTTGCCTTGCCAATCTGTTAATAATTTGGCGCGACCATTTAAGAGGTGTTCTCCACATATTCTAATCCATACCATTTAAAGCCTCAGTAACAGAGAATCCTGAAGGATTCATCATCCTCCTTACTTCTCCTACCCTTAGGGGATAACTCATGAAAGACCTGCGGTTGCCTCATTGTAACCTTTTAGTTTTTTTTGAGGCTTTTTATATTTTGTTTAAATAAGTCTGCTCCTCATTTTAAAACTCAAGGACGCCCCCCACAAGAGTCTATAGGGCAACTGAACCTCTGGAATTCTGGATCTTCACTGGGCTTTAATATACTTATTCTTTATGGCCAATCTTCTTTCAATTAGCCGCCACCCTGGAATTAACCTTATGACTCCTTTCACAAATGCCCTCAATTCCCTTTTGTACACTCTTACATGTGCCCCTAGAGCAGCACTAGTTGGTGATCCGCCCAACCCTTTTCTAAATATTATAAGTCTTCTTAAGCTAGCTGCTAAGGCGTCATATTTGTGTTTTTTATTTCAGATATAATAACAGTATAAAAATGTAAGGCTACCCCTCTTAAGTAGGAAACCACTAATACAAAAAAGTACATGTTAAATGATAGCTATTGACTGTAAACGTAAGTTCTATTTTACCAATCATTGGGCTACTGGAAGATACATGGGCCAATACTTCAGCGGCTATGGATGATAGTACTAACCACCTATCAATTATACAAGATCAAACTATAGGTTATTGTTGGAGCTACAGTTCTTCGGACTGTTGCTAGGGTTTGCAGTGGCTTGAAGCTGGAAAATTTGGAAAGAGCGCCGAGGAAGAAACGGAAAAATGGATTAAATACCGAATATTTTATAAAAAGACCTCAATATTTATAGGGTGCGTTGGGACTCGGTGCCTTTGGGATCATCAGGGCCTCATCCATTCATGATCTTTACTGATCTTCCAGAATGACCTCCTTGTGGGTGTCCTTAATGGATAGTGTCGCTCACCTGACTGAATGGGTGGAAATGCCACCCCACGTGACTCAGGAATAGGGGAGGAGAATCCTGAAATAGATTTAGCTTGGGTAGGTTTGACAACTGATTCAGCATGGCCTGATTCAGAAGAAGGGAATTCAATTAAATTTCTATCTCAAATCCTGATAAGGCCCCCCTCAAGATCCTGTCAGAGGCTCGGGTTGGGACCATCTAGTACTAAAAAAAGATCCTGTCAGAGGGGGGTATATGGCCGGAGGAACTGACCATGCACCCAATTTACTACAGTCCCTTGATTGATGTTGGCAATGGAGTACTCGGACTTCACCTTATGTATGACTTTGTAGGGTCCAGACCAAGGTACATCGAGCTTATTCTTTTGGCCTCCAGGTCGATGATGATAAAAGAGAATGAGGTCACCTAATTGAAAATTTAGTAAGGAGGGTCACCCAAGATTTGATTAGGTGTCTCTCTTCCAGTGGTGGTGATAATGCCTTGAGTGGCTTGGGCTTGGAGCCAGACAATTTCATCAGCTAGAGCCCTCATAGTTAAATCAGAGTTCTCAGGGGTGGAGGCTTTGAGCAGAGGCTGGACGCTAATGGGTAGCCAAGGTGCCCGCCCATTAGGGCTTCAAATGGGGACATATTGATGAAACGGTGATAGCTTACCCAGTAGGCAAGCAAAGCGCTGGGCAGATAATGGTTCCAATGGGCAGGATCTGAGGCGGCCAACTTCTGGAGGATGGAAACAAGAGTTCCATTAGCGCGTTCTACTGCCCCATTAGTAGAAGGGTGGTAGGGGGCAGCGAAACTCTGGGTATTGCCAAATAGCGAAGTTAGTTCTTGTACTACCTGGGAGGTGAAGTTCAACCCATTGTCCAAAAGTAAGGTCTGGGGGCACCCATGTTGAGTGAAAATGGAGTGAACAAGAAAAAGAGCGGTAGCCTTAGAGGTGGCTGCAGGGACTGAGATAGCCTTGACCCACTTAGTTAAGTGGTCAATGGCTAGGATAATATACTTGTGACCATGCAGCCCGGTGAAAAGGGGACCCACCACATCAATACTAATGACATTGAAAGGTTTGGTAGGTGCAACAACTGAGTGCTGATATTGAGGGTTGGCCCAGTCTTGGGATCAGCAGGTCATACAAGCTTCCAGAACCTCTTGGATGGTTTCTACCATTTGGTCCCAGTAGCAGCGTGACTTCAGCCACTCATGGGTATTCTTAACCGCCCCATGCCCCACAGTAGAATGGCCTTCCAGGATGATGTCATTTAAAGAGGAAGGTCGGATATAAGGAAGCCACTTTTTGTTGACTTTCTTGTAGAGTAGCCCATCCTTGATTTGAGTGTCTTGAGTCATTTGGCGGAGTTCAGCCTGAACCTCGGGAGTTTCCAGTTCCCATCTTTTGGGCTGTCCTATTAGGTTGTAGAGCCAATCTTCCTCTGGGGTCAGAACTGCTAATACTTGCATCCTGGAGAGGCCGTCAGCATTCTGGTGTATAGTGCCTGCGCGGTGGATGATGGTGAATCATAGCTTTGCAGTCATAGGGCCCACCTGGCTAACTGACCATCAGGGTCTTTCATTTGTTGAAGCCACCAGAGTGAAGAGTGGTCTGTAATAATAGTAAAATGAGTATCATAGAGGTAGGCCTGGAAATGTTTGATGGCTAAGAGGATGGCTAGACACTCCCTTTTGGTGAAGCTGTAGTTCCGCTCAGCCTTACTTAGCATCTTACTAAATTAAGCCACGGGATGATCGACCTGGTCCTCATCATGCTTAACCAGGATAGCTCCAATGGCGACATCGCTTGCATCCGTGAACTTCAAGAAAGGTTGGTTGAAGTGAGGATGAACTAGAACAGGTTTAGTACATAAGGCCATACGTAGAGCGTTGAAAGCCTGTTCCTGCTCAGGTCGCCACTCAACAGTACATTTTTTTGTAAGATGTAGAACAGCGGCTTGGCTAGGTCGGCAAACCATGGGATAAACTGATGGTAATAGCCCACCATGCCTAGAAAGACTTAGATATCTTATAGGCTTTGGGGGCATGACATCTTTTCTATGGCGTCGACTTTGTTGGGTATAGGTTGGATGCCACGCTTGGAGACCTTGTGTCCTAGAAACTCTAGCTCAGGCTGGAAAAAAAAGCACTTTGAGAGCTTGAGCTTGATGGAGGCCTTCTGGAGATGCTTGAAGACTTCCTTGAGATGCTCTACATGTCTGTTAAAGGTTCGCGAAAATATGGTAATGTCGTCCAGGTAGACAAGGACACATGAGAGCTTCAATTCCCCAAGGATATCATCCATGGCATGCTGGAACGTGGCCAGGGAGTTACAGAGGCCTTGGGGCATCCGGTTGGGCTCAAATAGCCCCTTGTGGGCGATTAGAGCGCACTTGGCTTGGTCTTTGGGGGCGAGCTCAACCTGCCAATACCCACTGGTGAGGTCCATGGCCAAGAAGTACTGGGAACCGGCAAGCAGACGGAGAGAATTGTCAATCCAGGGTAAGGGATAACTGTCATTCTTGGTGATGGAGTTGAGTTGTCAATAAATCTATCACCACCTGGTGTTTGCCATCCTTCTTTTGGACCAGCAGAAGAGGGGAGGCCCAAGGACTACATGAAGGGACCATGAGCCCAGCGTTGAGCAGCTGTTTGAGTTCCACCATAACCTGGGCCTCTTAAACCTTGCTCTTTCAGTAAGACTGAGACTGAAAAGGGGGGGCATCCTCGGTTTCTACATGGTGGAGGACTCCGTTCATCCTTCCAAAATCATAGGTCAAAGTTGAGAATAGGTCCGAGTATTCCTCCAAGAGCTCCTGAACCTTAAGTCACTGTTCTCCGGAGAGGTCCTTTCCAATATTAGCGTCAACCAAATTAACTGAGGGTAGTGACTCCAAGCTGAAGTCCCTTAAGTCCCCAAAGCTTCAAACGTCAGCAACAGCCCCTATCAGTAACAGGCGGATGTAAGTGGTGGGTTGATTCAGACCTACAACTTTTGGTTTGTCAGTCAGGTTGGTTAGCAACACTGATATAGATCTGGCATATGCTGGATCAAGGATCTCAGGGCAGTTCAGCACTTCCTTGGGAGATGTGTTATCTAGGCCTCAGACTTCCAGTAAATACCCCGAGGGAATATTGACATGGACCCAGGTGTCAATGATGACTTGGGATTTTGGGGGTATAATAGTCGCCTGGGGTAAATAGATCGGCATCCCCTCTAGTCCATCAACAGAAGGAGGGGGTAGTCAGACTTGAGAGCTCCAGATGTAATACTTGAGCTGATTAATTTGTCATTCAGTCTCCAGTAGGCAGGCTCAGGACTTGACCTCAGCCCTAGAGTCATGAGAAGTTTTAAAAACCAGAGGGACTCAATGTCCTAGAAGGGAGAGGAAACCACCATCACAATGGAGCACCATCAAATAGTCTCAAAGGAACTGAGTACCACGGAGCATGTCATAGCTAGGGTTGTCCAGAGTAATGGTGGGTGTATTTAAAGTGAGCTTTATGAACCAAATCAGTAGAAAGAAATAGGCCCCTATGAATCAGGTGCACTGGGCGCCAGCCGTGACATACTCCATGTAGTGCGGCATATCATGAGTGACCTTGATGCAATTCATCAGCTTGGAAGAGATGACGTTCATGGGGGAGCCACTGTTGACTATGGCGAAAACTGGAATCTTGTGGACCCAGATGGCGACTCAGGCGACCAAACTTCCAAACTGGGGCGGTAATGTAAGGAATATGGAAGAATCATCAGAAGAAGAGTAAGCAGTATTAATGTCTTTATTGTCATCAGATACCGCAACTACTTCCTCGGGTATGATGGCTTCTGGTTTATGCGCAGGGGATACTTGAGACTGGGAAGGGATGTCAGCATGAAGCGCCTCATCCTTCATGCTGACGGCCCTTTTCCCGCCTCTTCAGCAAGACGTTT
The DNA here is from genome assembly GCA_022478985.1 of Massospora cicadina. Taxonomy (NCBI): domain Eukaryota; kingdom Fungi; phylum Entomophthoromycota; class Entomophthoromycetes; order Entomophthorales; family Entomophthoraceae; genus Massospora; species Massospora cicadina. The sequence continues at coordinate 15,362 of JAKSZP010015804.1, forward strand.
CCAGCAAGTCTTAGCGCTGTGTCTAAAGCCATTGCAATAGGTACAGAGAGGACATGGATTCTTCTGGTTTTTGACTACATGGACCCTAGGGCGGTTAGAGGGGCCAATAGATGTGGCCCTAAAAGTGTAGGACTGAGGCAGGGATCTCGTTGATGGCCTCCTAAATCACCCTGATACAGGTGAACCCGTTCTTCTTCCTGATAATGTGCATTTGGATCTCAGGGTAGGACCCCAAGGCAGAGATAACAGCGGTTATAGCATCGTCCAGAGTGATGAAATTTGTCATGACCAAAGGTTGTGCCTGGGCGTAGAACCGGTTGGCAAACTCCATAGGGTTTTCTCCTTTGTTCATTCAAATGCCCATGAACGCTTGCTTCTGGTTGGCCAGGGTTTGGTTGCTGCCAAACTCTTGGATCAAGGCGGTGCGGACCTGTTCCCAAGTGTTACACTCCTTCAAATGGGGAGCCATGATTTCCTGGGCAGTGCTGTCTAGACAGGAGTGGATATGCTTCACCTTTTGTCAATTGTTGGCCTCCTCCATGGAACTCTTGTAGGCATACAGGAAGGAGGCGATACTTTCCCATCTGGGAGTTAACCTTTCCTTGAAACTAGGCTTAAAGTTAGCTACAATGGGAGTGGAAAGGGTGTTAACGCCTGGTATAGGTGCTGGCTCCAAGATCTCCATTTCCGCATACTCTTGAGGAGCCTACTGATCCAACCGCCTCCACAATCCTTCTAAGTCCTCTTGGATTTAGTCCCAATTCTGGCTGAGGGTGGAAGTAGAAGCCTTATTGGCAACCTGCTCCTTTAAGGATTGAATCTCAGTGTTCTGTAGATGGAGCTGATTTTGAGGGTAGTCAACTGGGTTTTAAACCCATGACAAGTTTGTTCAAGCTGAGAGATACAAGCGTCAGTAAGCTTTGTGAAGGCGCTGAGGTTATCCATCTCATCTGACAATGCTTCAATAGAGACCCTGGGGTCGAGGGGGACACCATCTGATCAGAGCTTGCATCCCAGGGCCACCGTTTGGATTTGATCTTATAAGGCAGCCAGGGTGGTCATTTTATCCCTTTTCCAGGGGTCTTCAGGTTCAGCCCAAGGTTGAAGGGCCTGGGGCCCTGAGGCCCACATGGTCCCTCAGGTCCAGCTGGCCCTTGACACCCCTCGGGGCCTTCAGGCCCCCTAGGCCCTTCTGGACCAGCACCTGTGGGGGGTAGCCATGAGAGGCCAGCTCTCAGTAGTGCTGCTGTAGGGATTGTACCAAATCTTTGACTCAAAGTAGACGCTGGGTCCATTTCACTTCAAATAGCTGGGCATTTTGACGAAATTGCTTCTTGAGGTAGCTAGAGATTCCGCTATCCAGTACTACCATCTGATCGCAGATTTCATTTATTAATCATTGGTTATCAAGAATAGCTTCGTGATTGTCATGCACAAAGGAGGAGGCAGCATCATAGAAGTCGATAATGTAGGAATGTAAATTCTGGGTGAGCCCTAGTTGCTGGGAGACCTCCTGATGGTGTAATCTGACTAACTGGAGAAGGTGATGGATAGCGGGGTGGATAAAGTTATGAAGGGAGCGTTCAGGCCTCAGGGTAAGCTCCCCAGCTGGAAATACAGCCGAAGTGTAGAGGTTCCAATTGTGGAAGTACGGAGGAGGCACAGGAGCAGCTAGAGTGGGCGCATTTGGAGTAGATGCCATTTATTAATTGTTGAACAACATCATTGATATTCTCATACTGGAGTTGGTATTGGCTCCCATCTAGGGAGGGCAGCAAGAGTTGAAAGGTGGCACAAAATTCTAGCCTCTCTGGCTGTGAGGGTGGCGTTGTGTACTGCAAGGTACTAACCCATCGTGTAACGCTCCTTGATTGACCAGTCATTTGGTCATCAGGGCTGCTATTGGTTTCCATTTTTGTGATAGACATTTTCACTTAGGACAGCTCGGAGCCCCCTGTAGTGAGCACCACTTCTGTCAGTGCTACAGTTCTTTAGACTGGTGCTGGGGTTTGCAGTGGCTTAAAACTGGAAAATTTGGAAAGAGCGCCAAGGAGGAAACAGAAAAATGGGTTAGAATACTTAATATTTTATTAAAGTAAAAGGCCTCAATACATATAGGGTGCATTGGGACTTGGTGCCTTCAGGATTGTTGGGGCCTCATCCATTCAGGATCTTTACTGATCTTCTGGAATGGCCTCCTCGTGGGCGTCCTTAATGGATAGCGTCTCTCACCTGACTGAATGGGTGGAAGTGCCGCCCCACGTGACTCAGGAATAGGGGAGGAGGATCCTGAAATAGATTTAGCTCAGGTAGGTTCACTGACCAATTTAGCATGGCCTGATTTGGAAGAATGAAATTTGATTCTATTTCCATCTCAAATCCTGACAGCTATAGTGATATGTAAAGATAGATATCTTAAAAGATAGTTAGTTTCCTTTTTAACTACAGATGGCTAGTCCATCATTTTATGTTCTTCTAGTACTAACTTTAAATACTTTTATCCTTTTATCTTTTACCATTCTAATGTAGAGTTACTAAGCTATAACATCATTTTGACATGAGCACTACCCAAAGTCACACATGCCAAAAACTTGGAGGATTTTCATCCTCTGATTCCAAGTTGACCAGCCAAGGGTGTAGTATCCTAATAATGTTTAAAAATGACAATCTAGTAGCATTATAAGAGGGAAATGCAAGCTTTTTTTACCCTTTTATACACTAGATCGCCTCATATATTTGTAATTTTGAGCATAGAATGGTGGTGGTACTTTACCGCTCAAAATTGACTTGCTGATATGACTTAAGTTGTTAAACAATTTGTATAGATTATATTTAATCTTTTTTCAAGATCATAGTTAGCTTAAAGCATTGTGGTTGCTGTCAGGAGAGTATCTGTAACTCCCCATTTTCCATCATGTTGGTGCAGATTGCACAAGGCCAATATCAGGAAACCAGTTGATATAAGGGCAGCTGCTAGTGCCCCGCAGATGGTGCTGGAGCTGGAGCAGCTAACCGCAAAAGTGGTTATCCACAGTGGGAAACCTTCAACAGAAATGACGGGGTGCTGGTTGGGAGCAGTAGGGAGTGGCACAGGTTGGAGGGAACCTGGGAGGCCCAATGGAGCACCAAAAGAAGGTCTTACTATGGTTACGATCAATTGGTTAATATATTGTGAGACCTCCTTGAAGAGGTTCGCGCACAGGCTAACTGGAATTAGCATAGAAATGTGCAAAAAATTGGGGTTTATAAAAATGGAAAGACGACCAACAAGGAATGTTGGTCAGGGGAAAATGTATTTAAGCTTGGATGGGAAATTGGGGTTATGCCACAGTGGGCCCAAGCAGCGACTCGCCAATAGGGCGATACTTCCATCCAAGTTAGTAAAATAGGCCAAAACTGACTTCACTCAAGTTATCAACTGAAGTTGGATTCGACCTGAGCGCGTTATTTCATAGCAGGAATGGGTTTTGAACCCCTGTTCTGAAACTAAGCACACCGAACCATCCACTTTAATTTGGTAAATAGTTCGTTTTAACGCAAATGCCTTGCTGCAAGACTGGGCCCTAGGTTCCTCCTCCAGGCCAACCTCAGCATACCTGGCTTGCACCCAGCGCTGGTCCACAGTATGCTTCAGGTCTGGAAGGACCTGAAGTTTCACCTTTTGGGCTTTTTGGTGCCCAGCCTTATCTTTAGCATTTACCCCCACAATAATGACATTGGTACATGACAATTGCTTAATCCTGAATTTTACAAAGCTACAATGCACCCTGTCTCTGCACCTTCATTCCTAATTTAATATTATATAGCATTAAAGCTTTGAGGATCTGTTTGGTGCCATTAAGGCACAAGTACCGCTCAGCAATATGAGCATTAGCTCTAAACTATAATTATCATTGTTCATATCTCTTTTTCATTAACGTTACCAAAGAAGAATAAGAAGCGCTATATTCTGGATTGTATATATGTTTGTTGCATAAGAGCTCCAGGGGAGAGTATCCCAGTGGTAGAGTACATACTCACTACCTTGTCTCCCTTTGTTAAATCCTGGTAGATGAACTTTGGGTAGGGTATGATTATGACTGTGTTGGAGTTGTGTACCAATGCCCCAAACTGAGATAGTGAATAGCAAGGTGGTCCATGGGGTTCCTTGGCCTATCATATGCCGTGCATGGAGGTTTTCAGGTTTTATCCTCCTTCCCCATTTCTTCAATTTCCTTAATTGGTGTGGTATTGTCCTCAGGTTGACCCACCTTAAATTAAATTTTAAAATTTATAAGAGCTTTAATAAGTGATTCTTGAAGTTATGTAATTGTTTATAGAAGATATATGATTTCTCATTATGTGCACTACCTATGTTAGCACATAACCCTAAACTTACCTGAATCAGCAAGCAAAGCTCTAGACAACATTTTGCAACTTGATAAGGTCATTGGTTAGTATACTGGACTTTATAAATGCAATTACTCAATATCTATAAAAAAGGAAAATATAGATATTTGCTTATGCAGTTTTAAGGTAAATTTTTATTGCAAGTTAATTATTTTTTTATAAAAAGCCTTCAACTGCTTCCATAGTAGTCAGTGGCACAGATCTATGCGACCTCATGAGATCTGCGTCATACCATACATGTATGACATTGAAGTTTCTTACCCAGATGAAGAATTATAGACCTAAAATAAAAGTTTATTATGTAGCGCATGTCAGTTGCAAGCTTAATTTTAGTATCAGGATATTGAAGCAATTTTTAAGCCAAGTTCTATTTCTAAGTATACATATTTCTAACCATAAACACTTATTTGCTTTATGCAAGAATCAGCCTTCCAAATCTAAATACACTTACCTCATATTAGAATGCAAAGTTTACAAGGACGTGATTTCTCAAATTAAGTAACACATAGGGTTAGAGAAAGATTTTAAATCTTTATCTTCTTCAGGAGAGAAGACTATATGTTAAAGCAGATATATATGATGCAGCCTAAATTTTTAAGTAGTCTAATTTCTAGCTCAATGCTCTTCCAGGATGATCCATTAGCTCCATTAGTGTTACTAACCATTCTTTAGCCTTTGCTATTCGCAAGGCTTTACTTCAAAGTGTAAATAAATTGTAGCGCTCAGTTTATTTTTTTAGATATTCTAATCCTGTATGAGTTGACCTATGCAATATACAAGAAATTTCTTAAGTATTGGAAACTGTACAGCATTGATCTCATCAATTATTTGTTATAACTAGTCATTATTGCTCTAAATAATCAAAGAGTCCTGTAATACTAAACTGAACATATAATATACACTTAGTCTTTCCATAGGGCTGACTTCTCTCTAAGCTTCAGTTTTTGTCTTTATCAGTGGTAGTAAAAAATAATTATACTAATTATTCCCTTGTTACATTTTCACTTGACTTGATTTAGTTGAAACCCAAATCACACCTTTTTGCTAAACTCTAACAAGTTTAAAGGCTTCTTCTTAAATTTTTCATCAGTATGCAAAATATTTCAAGTTTAAAATTATGGTATAACTTGTGAAATAGTACAGTTAGCAAAACCATCTCTTTTAAGTGATATTTTATTGAAATAACCTGATCAAGAAACGTCAATCTAGTTGACAAAGCTTATTAGCTCATTATACATCAAGTATAATCAAGACGATTGAACCCAAATAGCGCCCTCAGATAGGTAACTATCTAGTAAGCTTGCATTCTCCTAATTCAAAACATACAGTTGAAGATATAACTAATAGTTTAATTTACCGCTCCTCCATAGGTTAGTTAATATAAAAAAGTCTCTAAACTATTAGATTGTGCTTTAATTTACAACTGCTCTATTACTACCCTAAATAGGGCAATAGTAACTTGTGTCAGACATTTGCCCTCACAGCTGAATAATAAGAATGTGCTAGGTCAAATTCAGCTGAAAAGGGGAAATGTCAGCCATTTACAATTTTCTGATGTAATTAAAAGCAATTTTAGTCATAATAAAACCAATACTAATGAGGGTATCAGCCAAAAGACCCTGCCAATTCTCAATGGATCCCCATTAATTAAGGTAACACCAGTTTGAAACCTGTACGGACACAAAGTGTAAACTCTAATGGTCAGATTACTCTGACCACCCAATGGACCTTGGGGCAACCATCAGAAGCACGCCCCCAGCCACACACAGGTCTTTCCAAACACCTATGCAGGGCCAACCCCTTTTATAGATGTGGCGGAGGCCCCCCAGGGTGAAAGTAATTTAGCTAGTGGTGATTGGGTGTGGTGCATCAAGACCTTACTGCATGGGTACATTCACCCCAAAACCCCAACTTTTGTGTTACCCAAATTCGCTCACTCTTCCCAAGATCTGATAGGATCAGACCCATATTACCTAATTGGAAGCCTTAAAGATATTCCAAACCTATCCCCAAATTACCTCTGAAACTCAAAATCAATTTAAATACTGATCATCAAGTATATAAAAAAGGGGATTAACTCTCTTTTACCCCCGCGCAGCTCCATTAAACTTCAAAGCCCAAATTATATTAAGTTTTTAAAGTTTAACTATTTTTATTCCTGTGGTATCAAACCCCCAATGTTGGATTTAAGGGGATTAAGCACCAAGCGAGCATTAAATGACACAAAATCCAACAAGTGGTGCTCACTACAGGGATACCTGAATACCACCAAAAATGACTACCAATTCAGAACTCAGGTTGGCTGCATTAGAAAACCAACTAGTCAGTACTTTGTCTCGCCTCAAAAGGATTGAGCAGCACACTTCCTAAAGCCCTATTATGTGTAAACCTCCATTCTGTGACAAGTTCATTCCTGGCGATGCCAGTGTTGCACCCTTCCTCTATGTTTATGAATCTGCGATGGAAGGAGCAACTGACCACCAAAAAACCAGGTATATCCTTCCATGTTTAAATCGGCTGGCTCAGGAGATCATTTTTCGTCAGATGCTACACTTAACACCTGGGTAGAAGTTAAACAAGCGCTGATTGATAAAGTTATTGGTTCAAAAAAAGCTTACAACGCCATAAACAGGCCTTTATGTGCCTTATCCTGCAAGAGACTGTGAACTAATTCCCCCATTTGTTGAGCGTTTCTATAGCAAAGCTCAACCTCTACTGTTGGCCAAACTGCTCCTTTTAGATGATGCTATTGCAGCTATCACGGCTAGCTTGACATCTTACCCTCTTTAGCAATGCATATCTCCGCAGTCAAGCATACCTTACAAACTGTATAGGATATTAATGAGGCCTTTCTAGCAGTAGCTGACGTTTATGAACTGAACTTTTGCAAGACGTACCAAAGTGGGAAGCAACTCCAACCTTTTCAGCCTCTTCTATGGCTTTATTCCACTGGAACCTAGAAGCTGCAGAGCTGCAAAGACCTAATACTCCTCCACTGTGTGAGGATAACCAGAAATTATTGGCAGTTAAGGGGAAACGCTCCACCCCAGATTCAGGATCAAAAGCTCAGCCTAAAAAGGTAATTATCACTTTGCCTGGTCCCTCTTTGGCTGAGCAATCTAATACAACTAATAACGCTTCACACCCTCCTAAGCCGCTGCCTAAATCCCTCTCAGCCTCAACTCAGGCTGCTTCTAGTTCAAAACCATCTGATATGGGGCAGTCCAAGTTGATCACTCCTAAGGCAACTGTTAAAGCCATTACACTTCCACCGTCTCCCCCAAAAGTTGGTACAGCCACGATGCTCCCTTCAAAAGTCAAAAAGGGTAGATGAAAGTTATAAAGCCCTCCTCTGTGAGGAGATTAAGCTGGTTTCTCCGCCCCCTCTTAGTAACTCGTTGTGGTGCATTGACACTCCCTCTGATGACAAGTCTGAGGGGGGTGTTGAAGATGCAGGCTAAGATGTTTTGGGAGCCCCAATGGAAGTGCAAGTTCTGGATAGGTTTAGTCCAGAAAGAATTGATATTGCCATAATACCACGACGAACATACCTTCAACAACTGTTTGGATTTTTAGAGGTGATCAATACTGCTAGTGATGCAGACTAGCTTATTGGTACAGTGATACAATCCACCTAGCAGGTGCATACCCTCCAATATATAAGACAACTACCCTGAGATGGCTAAACGCCTTGCTTCCACACTCCAGTTGAAGGAGGTCTTTGCTCTCCCCTACTTTTGGTACCACAATAACCAAGGTAGAGGTTGTTATCAATAAAGTGCGCATTCTAGACACCCTTGATATGGGTGCTCCAGTGAACGTTGTATCTTTGAAGCTCATATAGAAAATTAAGTTAGCACCTGATTTGGACTATTCCTAAGAGTATGGAACTGCAGGGCCTAACGATACTTGAGCTATTGGAGCCTACTCCTCTCTACCCATACGAATTGGGAAAATCTTACTTGCTGCACCTGCGGTGGCTTTGGAAAACAACGCCTAAAAATTGCTCCTTGGTACTCAATTCATTATTGAGTATGAGTGAATCATTAATATGAAACAGGGATTTATCTCCATCTTAAACTATGAGGTTCCCCTAGTCTTTAAAAATGATGAGCCTAAGAAGAAGGAATATACATGCGTAGTGGAGTACCCTTCTTACGTCCTCACCCTTATTTATACCACATCAGGTCAAAACACAAAAAAGCTGCCTGATTTAGTGGATGGGTTAGAGGGTATACCATTGTATGCGTTGGAAGAGGTAGTCATCAAAGCGGGTGAACAAAAGTTGATTGACAACAAAATTACTATGCAAATTTTCACAACAGCCTTCTGCACTTAACAAGCATTGATGGAATAAGCCCTTTGGAACCTCAGGTGTTGCCAGGCATCCTAGACCCTGCCTGCCAGAGACCTATTAATATTCTGCTGGGGAATCTCACCAACAAGGACATGTTTGTAAAGAAGCATCAAGAGATTGGAAAAGCCCTGTTACTTCCCATCAACGACATCCACCAAGTCCAATATATTGGGTCCATGCAAGATATGGGACTACCTACTGACCAAATGATCTGCGCTTTGCCCAACGTTTAGATTTCTGGTGAGCTAACTCCCTGCTGAGCTTAATAAAGTTTATTCTTTACTGGAGTCTTATAGTGACATCTTCTCCAAATCTGATACTGACTATGGGCATATGAAGGGCTGGTGCCACACCATTGATGTTAGGGATGCCAAGCCTAATCAATTTAAGCCTTATCAGATATCAAAAGTTGAGGAGCTCCAGATGAAAACAAAGATTAAACAGTTAATTAACGCAGGGCTACTAGTGCCTTCTCAAAGTCCCTGGTCATCTCCTCTTTTGCTCATAAAAAAGAAAATGGTGACCATCGAGTAGTTATGGACTACTTTAAGCTGAATAACCTCACCAATAAGGACAGCTACCCCATCCCACGAATTGATGATGCTCTGGCCCAAATCTCTGTATCTAAATACTTCTCCGCCATGGACCTGGCTAGCGGTTATTGGAAAATAGACCTTTCCACACAAGACCAGGAAAAGTGTGCACTTATCTGCAGTGAGGGTCTTTTACAACCTACTCAATTACCACAAGGGTTGTGCAATGCACCCGCATCTTTCCAGTGAGCCATGGATCACATTTTGAAGGACCTGAAGCTTAGCTGCATGATTGTATATCTAGATGATATCACTGTTTTTTCCAGAATTTTAATGAGCATCTTATCATCTAAAGGAAGTTTTTCAACGGTTGAGGGCCTCTAACATTAAGCTGAAGCCCTCCAAATGTACTTTCTTCCAAAAGAAGTTTGACTTCCTGAAGCATGCCATCTCTTCTGATAGGATCCAGCCTCTCTAAGATAAGGTCAAGGCAATATCCAAGATGCCTGCTTCCAAAAACCTCTGCGAAATTTAGGTGTTTTTGGGCATGATGGGGTACTACCATCAATTCATACCAAATTTGCTCAGCTCAGTTAACCCCTTGTACGCCTTTTAACTAAAAACACCCCTTTTCATTGGGGAGCAGAACAACAAGCTGCTTTATAAACGTTAAAAAAAGCTTCTGCAGCAATGGCCTATCCTTTGACACCCTGATTATAGTAAACCCTTTATGATGTTTACTGATGCTTCTGACTAAGCGGTTGGAGCTATCTTGGCTCAACTGGATGAGAATGGGGCTGACCATCCCGTTTCATAATTTAGCAAGATGCTCTCAAAGGCTGAAAGCAACTAAAACATTATGAAGAAGGAATGCCTGGTCATGTTGCTTGCTGTCAAACATTACCGCCCTTTCTTATATGGGACCTCATTTAAAGTAGTCACTGATAATACCTCTTTAAAGTGGTTATAAAATATGAAGGATCCCACTGGGCGGCTGGCACGCTGGGCGTTGAATATCCAGCACTATGATATGACCATTGTACATTGAGCTGGGACAAGCCACATGAATGTCGATGGGTTGACTCAGCCGCCCATCCTTCATTTAGGTAATAGTGAAGCGGAGCGGCTACATGATTTTAATGCCCCCTGATGCTTGGGAGGATGAGGATGAACCAGTTCAGAAGATACTAGCTCGCCATTCTCATAACACGAAGGTGTACAATGGTCATATGTACAAGAAAGTGGGGGTGAATTGGTTACCCTACCTCTGACCTTCAGAGCGAGTACCTGTCATTATGGAGTCTCATACCCTCATAGGACATAGTGGAGTGCGGAAAACCTATGAGTGGGTAAAAGAACGCTACTATTGGGAGGTAATCATGGAGACCATCATTGAAGTCTTGGATACCTGTTTACCATGTAAGAAGCAGTCCAACTTCAAAACATAAAATATCAATATCAGCCTACCACTTCTCAACAGCATTTCCACACAATAAGTATCGATGTGGTTGGCCCTCTTCCCCAAATGTCAGGTGGAAATCGATTTATATTGGTTGGAATTGATCACTTTACCAGATAGGTTGAGGCAGTGGCTATCCCAGCTCAGACGGCTAAAGCCACGGCCACTTTCCTCTACAGTATATCTTTACCTGACATGGTTGTCCCAAGTTTTTCTCTGCAATAATGGAAAAACTTCACCTCCAGAGTGGTGAATATTCTCGCAACTTCCATGGTTACCCAACAGCTCTTTTCCGCCCCCTATAACCCTTCAACCAATGGTACTGTGGAAAGAGAAAATGGGACGCTGGTTTTTATATCATGGAAAATGGCTAATTCAGATCCCCTCCACTGGGACCAGTACTTACCAAGTGCCCTCATGGCGTACTGCATCAGCCATTATTGAATCCTTAAAATGTTACCTTTCTGAGTATTGTATGGGCGAGAACCTGGAGTTCCAGCTTTACTTGCCAAATATATCTTCACTGATAAGACTGATCCCAAGCAAGCTATGAAGAAGTTAGCCCAGCATATCATAAAGTTGCAATCTGAGGCAATGACCAACTTAGCAAAGACAGTTACAAAAGAGGGTCAAGCCACAAATGAGCTAAGAGACCTTCTTCCCTCCTTCCAAGTATCTGACTTGGTGCTTTACTATCATAATTGTACACCCCTAGAAGGGGAAACTCAGGTCCATCTGGGAAGGACCATTCTCAAGTGCATACAAGCAAGGGGATAAGCACTCAATCAAATCCTTCACGTCTGGAGTTACTATAAATCAGGTAAATGGACGCTTTTTATGGCCTTATTCTCCCCCCAACATTCTTGAGGGGGTAATGTCAGACATTTGCCCTCACAGCTGAATAATAAGAATGTGATAGGTCAAATTTAGCTGAAAAGGGGAAATGTTGGCCATTTACAATTTTCCAATGTAATTAAAAGCAATTTTAGTCATAATAAAACCAATACTAATGAGGGTATCAGCCAAAAGACCCTGCCAATTCTCAATGGATCCCCATTAATTGGGGTAACACCAGTTTGAAACCTGTACGGACACAAAAGTAAACTCTAATGGTCAGATTACTCTGACCACCCATTGGACCTTGGGGCAACCATCAGAAGGCACGCCCCCAGCCACACACAAGTCTTTCCAAACACCTATGCAGGGCCAACCCCTTTTATAGATGTGGCGGAGGCCCCCCAGGGTGAAAGTAATTTAGCTAGTGGTGATTGGGTGTGGTGCATCAAGACCTTACTGCATTGTACATTCACCCCCAAAACCCCAACTTTTGTGTTACCCAAATTCGCTCACTCTTCCCAAGATCTGATAGGATCAAACCCATATTACCTAATTGGAAGCCTTAAAGATATTCCAAACCTATCCTCAAATTACCTCTGACACTCAAAATCAATTTAAATACTGATCATCAAATATCAGAAAGAGGATCGACTCTCTTTTACCCCCATGCAGCTCCAACAAACTTAAAAACCCCAACTTTTATTAAGTTTTTAAAGCTTAACTATTTTTATTCCTGTGGTATCAAACCCCCAATGTTGGATTTAAGGGGATTAAGCACTAAGCGAGCATTAACTGACTCAAAATCTAACATCCTGTGACCACTAAAAGCTACTGAGGGCCCCAAAATTCATGTCTAGAGATTTATAAGTATTATTTATGTCTCAGGGCTATTAAATTTGATATTAGTGATTAACTGTTTTGCCAAGATATAATATTTTATCTCATATTACTATATAAAAATTACAAGTGAATTTATTAAAATAAATCTAAATATACACAAATGATGTATATAAAAGAATTTTTTATAGAAATCTTAAAACCAAAACAAAATTTTAATAATTCCTATATCCTTGCAATATGCTGTCCATTCTGCTGCACAGCTTTACAGTCTATATTGAATAAACAAAAAGATAGGTGAAACAAGATATAAATTATTTTAAGTAGCTAAATATATGATTATCAGAATATATGAGCATTACATTTCCTTTTGTACATTAATATGTCATATAAACCTAAGCTTTTATGACTTTTTCTATAAAATTTAGGTTTCTAACCCTTGCTTATTCTATACTAAGACACATCCACTATAGTTGAAATTGAAGAATAAAATATTATAAAAATCCGCTTAATAATCAAGGACCTTGTTTTTAATGCTGTAGATTCTAAAAATCACAAAATAGGCTATCCTTTGAGGTATAAAATACCATTAAGTAGATTGGTCATGTAAAAAGGGTGGTTAGCCTGTCAGGTAATGCTGCTTTCACCCTAGTGCAGGTTTTGAGTTCAAAATCTGTACTGGCTAGAAATTTTTTAGGTTGGGACCATCTAGTACTAAAAAATAGATTGGTCATGTAAAAATCTAAGATTTTTATATAGAACAATACCACATCTTTATTATAAAATACAGTGTCTTGGGGGTGGAAGGCGAGTTGGTAGGGCGTATGGCTACCAACCTGAAGGTTGCGGGTTCAATTCCCATCCTTCACAAATTGATTGAGGTGCCAGCCAAAGGAAGCTATTGGCGGTTAGTAGGTCTAATAACACGAAAACCTTACCCATGACATACCAGAAAAAATTTGAGTCCCAATCCAGAGGTGGAAAAACTTTCTTTGATGGTTTTTCCCTGTTCAGGTTTCATGTTATTTCTTTCTTTCATTTCTTTCTTTTTGATACCTGTCCCCTGGTTGGCTTGCCTCAGTTATAAAAAATATAGCGTCTTTTGAATAAATCTAGTTGGGCCTTGAAGCATAAAATGTTGACTTTAATCATTAAATATTTTGTTAATTATCTTATTGTGTGTTTTTGACACACAATATTACTAAATACTATAGATATTTTTCACACATACTAATTTGTGGTAATCCAATGAATAAGAAAACTTTTCTTTCTGATTACTATCACTTTTAGTAATATGATTTGATCCAAACAGTACAATTTGATAACCAATATCAGGTGAAATGAGTATGAGTAATAAAGCAAAGAGTTGGGCAAACATGGTAAAAGGAAGCAGACCTGGACCTGCACTGCCCAAAGGTAACAAGTGCACAGGTACAAACGAAAACGTCAGCAACAACAAAAAACCTGAGGTGGCGCCCCCACGGGGTTTGTGATTTTTTTGGTAAGATACTGAAATTACATGGAAGTATCCCACTTGCAACCACTGTCATTAGTGGAATATGGGATATAAGTTTCATGGGCGTAGAAACAATGACAATGTGGGAAAAGTTTGGAGAAGCCCAACTTAAATTTTTCCCACATGTGGTGTACTTGACAACCCATACTATCCGCAAAGGTTAGGTAGACCTTGGGTTCAAAACTTTGGAAGAAGTGAATGAAGCAGCGAAGGTCAGAGTGGTACTCAACCTTCATGACAGACAGCATTTGATATTGACCAAAAACACACGTTGGACAGAATCAAAAGATATATTCACAATCTTCAATTACCTTCTGACTACTTAGCACGCACAGTAGTTGAAAGACATTTCTGAGAAGGCTTGGAAGCCTATGGAGAAAGTAAACAATTCAAGATGCAAAGATTCCAGCTGATGATAACCCTTAGCACTGGGAAGGCAATTGCAATTATTTTCCTGAACCAGAAGGTAGTGGAGGATATCACAAAAAATCCCCTGAATCACATCCCTTACCATTGATGGGAAAAATCCCAATTGTTTCGTGCAACAGTGGAGAGTGCATACCCCATTTGCAACCACTGCAAGGCCTTTGGGCACAAGATTCATGCTTGCCTTATAAAAGAAGTCCTGAGAGAAATGGAATTTCGTGAGGAGGAATGGGAGAAGATGACACAGAGTACTTCAAAAATTATGGACAAAACACAAGCATTCAGCTGGGGAGAACATGGGCAATATATAATTGACCCAATTTGCCCAAAAGGACAAAAAATGGCCAAACAAGCTCGCAAGCTGGCTATGGCCAAGGCAAAGGCCTCAGAGGAAGCATCTATATCACTGGAACAGATCCAGGAAGACATGGATGATTATAAATCAATGGGCCAATAAAACCTTGTGGAATACCAAAACCCAACCCAAACAGATTGAGTTTTGGCGGAATCCAATTTAGAAGTAAATTAATCAAAACTAGGGTTCAGTGCACCCCCCAAAATTGTGGAACATAACCCAATTGGGAAGGAAAATCAACAATGGAATGCGCAAGAAAATAATGTGGCCAATAAGAGCACACAAGTGCACCACAATGATAAATTGAAACCAAGCAAAGCCAAGAGAGGAGAAAAAACAGTGGCATAGAAGGTGCAGAATACAACCCAACTCCTACTCATGTTTATGCCCTCCAAAGCAGAGGTGCATTGGAGAGTAATGTGAGTGAGGGAGTGGGGCCGAGGGCCCTGCTAACCACTCCTGAGGCGCATCAGGCATCTCAGTAGAGATAGGGACGCTGAACATAGTGGGACTCAAGGCCTTAACGTCCCAGGCCAAGAAATTGAGTCTCCTGAGAAACCCACCTGTGGACATCCTGGTGGTGTAGGAAACCCACCGTCCACAGGGAGAGAAGGAGGCATGGGAAAACATGCTACTCCCATTTTATTGTTTTGGTTGCAACACTGTGGGGTGATAGTATGCTTAAAACAAAACTTTAAATTAATCAACAAAAATTTGTTCCTGGACAGCTGCATACTCGTCATAACCTTCTCATGGCATACCAAAATGCACACAATGGTCAGTGTGTATACACCAAACTGTGCACCTGACCAAAGAGAATTTCTAACAGCTCTAACAACCAAATCTACCAGCAAGCACTTTTATCATGTGAGACATGAACTGTTGGATTAACCCAGATACTGACCGATGGCCATACACAACAGAGTTACAAGGGCAAGTGGAACTCCGCATACTAAAGGCCACCCTGGGACTATATGATCCACTACCAAAAAGGCTACCCTTACTACAAAACATGACACGCTCACATGTACTCAACGGTGCACTTATCTCTATGTCAGGGATAGACCTGATACTCGCACCAATAAATTTCTGTCACCAAATTTAAAAATTTAAAACTACAAAGATCAAAGCTTCTAACCATTGGTTAGTTTTGGTGTCCTACAAACCGGCGGAACCAAGTATCCAAGCTCCTAGATAGTGCAGAAAAAACCCAGAAAGTTTAACTGACTCGGAGTTTAAATCCCAAATGGAAGAAATATCCTCAATCTGTATTTCCAAACACCTTTCTACTCAGACCCAATAAACACCCAGAAAATTTCAAAAATTAATAACCCTACAAGTCAAACATACAACGTCTAGAAGACACAGGGAAGCTTCAGCCATTATCAAGCACACCTTGGCAGAAATCAACCACCTAGAAAACAATGTCCCGTGCACAGGTTACAGCATGGGATGGGGTCACAGATGGGTGGAGGTTTCTGCTCAGCTAAACACCCTGATCCACAAACACCAACGCCGAGTTGGAGTTCAATACAGAACAAAAAAACATAAAAGATGGAGAAACTTGCTCAAGTTAGTTTTTCCGCCAATTCTATGCCCAGAAAAATATGATATCTTTCACACAGGTCCAATGACTGGACAAATCCATAGCAGAAACACTCAAAGAAGTCACAGCCAAAGTGCACAGGTCCTATATGAACTTGTATAAATCCAAACTGGTCAAACCAGAAAAAATCAAAAAATTCCTTGAAAGTGCACATATTGACACTGCAGCCTAAAATAATAATTTAATCAATCTAATATCACACGAGGAACTATGGGAAGTAGTATGCGGTGCACCAAGAGGGAAATGCCCTGGACCTGGAGGGATTTCCTATGAATTTTACATAAAATATTTTACTATCATATATAATATTCTTCAAGCTTCCATGAACATTTGTATTATGGAAACATGCCTCCTACTTGGAGGCAAAGAAGCCTACACTGTCACTTTGTTCAAAAAAGGAGACAGACTAGACCTCTCTGACTGGCGCCCAATTTCCCTAACCAACACAGATACCAAAATATTCACAAAAATCATGGCCAAACGACTAGGAGAAATTGCAACTTATGCGATATCCCCATCACAATATGGATTTGTTCCAAGAAGATCCATATGGAACAACATCCACACAGTTGCAAATGTCTGCCAGTCCAAAACCTGTGGAGCGCTTGTCTTCTTGGACCAACAGAAGGCATATGACAGGATGAACTGGACCTATCTTAGGGCCTGTCTTCAAAAATTTAACTCCCAAATAGGTTCATAAACTGAGTGATGATGTTCACAGAGTCAGCCACCATGGCTGTGCGTGGAGCAGGCTTCTTAATTACCCCAGTCATCCCACAAAGAGGACTCAAAAAAGGAGACCCCTTAAGCCCTCTACTTTACAATTTTAGTTTGGATCCTCTAATCTGAAATACAAACACACTTCTCAAAGGAATCAATGTCAAGGGCCAACCACCAATCAAAATGATGGCCTTCGCTGATGACTATGTAGTGGGAATATCAACAATCAGGATGCTTGCAGAATTGAGAAGATAATACAAGATTACTTAGCCATAAGCAACGCATCAATTAACACTGATAAAACGGAAATCATACTCCTGGAAAATATCAAACCTATTAGCCGCCATCCACCCAGGGCCAACAAACTAACACAACATCAAGACTAATCATCAGACATTGGAGGCGAAAATCAGCAATAACCCCACTGAAACTTCCCTTCACCACCAAGTCAACAGCTGGACTGTCCGTCACTTGGGGGTATGGCTAGAAGCAGGAGATTACGCAATTCCATTATGGAAATTAACTCCTAGACAAAATAACAAAACGCATTGCCTCCTTACATGGACACCAAACAGGTTTAACAGGAAGGGTCACAGTAGCCAACTCTATGATTCTATCAATCATATGGTTTATGGCCCATACAGTTGCTTTCTCACCGTCCTTCTTCAATACAATCCACGCCCTATTACAAGAATGGCTCTGGTCCAACCACAACCCCCCTGTACGCCTTGAAACCCTATTTGGCTCTAGAAGGAATGGAGGTATGGGGCTTACTAATTACGTAGAGCAAGCGACCCATATACTAGGATCCTGGATAGCTCAGGTGACTAGCCCAGATCTTCCAGATACACATTGGGCCAGAACAACAAGATATAACTTCATACGAGCACTCCAATTAAGAAACACAGATCACCCAAATACGTTAATCAAGTATCTGGCATCCCATCCTACAGCTGCAGGACCACATGGCACTCCTGCGCATATCAAACGAATACTCCTAGCCATGAGAAGAGCGACGTTGTGGATCCACATAAGTGGCCAAACCAGTCACTGAGGACGCCCAAGGCTAACTCACAGACAGGAAATCAATGACCAAATAGTCATAGATAATATAATATGCAGAAATCCGAGAATTAAAGCCAGTATAGATTACCTGGACCATATGGATATACCATACAACCTGAAGACTCAATGAAGATTATGGAGATACACACATCACCCTATATTCCAACCCAGGATAAGAGCACATGTATGGAAGTGCATAAGAAGAGTATACCGCACAGAAGAACGAGCTAATGCCACTCACTCCTCATGTAAGATATGTGGTCAGTATGGAAGCCTAGATCACCGTCTAGAACAATGCCCAACATCAGTGGCTGTATGGAAAGAGGCCATGCGCTTATTCCACCAGGAAAGTGAACAACCATTCAGCCTAGCAAGGAACATGTTCTCTATAAACATGGAATATCCTATCCACCCATCCATCAGGGCTTTAATAGAAGCAATAGAACTATGGATGATCCATACAATAGTACTGGAATTGTTTACAGGCAGCGCCTACAATCCAAGAAGCCATCAATCGTTTCCACTGCCATATATTGAAACATTTCCAAGCATGGCTGCTTGGACACATGACCCCATAACAGAAGGACAATCAACACATGGTTCCCCATATGGTTCATAAAGGTTGATCTTTTCCTTCGTACATGCTGCATCCAAGAATAAGACAGCATAACCCCCTTCCCTACCATCCTAAACTTGGTGTCCTAGAGACAACAAGAGGGGCCTTGAACCCTCTGGGGTGTCTTTTAATTATCAAATTTAATTAGTTTATCCCAACTATATCAGAAGTACTTGTCCCCAGGTCGACCTTCCCCAAACAAATATAATCCAATGAATAAGAATAAAGCTTTATATTTTCATCTTGTGAAAACAAAGTGGAGCCTTAAATATTTAATCATAGAAAAGGTTACAAAGAGATCAACAGCTTATTATATGCTTTAGCTTTGTCAAATTACTTGTGTTAATATGTGTTATTTATGTATTTCCTTTAAGATCTAGATCTTATACTCAAGACTCAACTGCCACCATCTCTTAACTTTCCCAAATAAAAATACTAATTTTTTGATTATTTTTTATAAGGATTATAACTTTGACCAAGAAAATAGCAAGAATTTATGAGATTTCAAATAAACTAGGTTAAGATATTTTAAGTTGAATCTAGAAAAGTTCTTAAAAACAAGGCGTATTTTGCTTGAAGTGGTAAATTGATTAATTTTAAAGTAAAAAAAGATAGACGACAACCACCCATTGCCTCTCAACTGACTCAAATTTGAAAGGCAAAATCTTTTGACGTCTGTTGCCCCAATTTAGGGTGGTAATGTGCCGACTCCTTGCATCTTTTGTTTACTGCTGAAGCGCATCAAAGCTGGAATACTTTCCTCACAAATTCAACCAGTCTTTTTGCCCTCCTTTGACTGAGCCCAACTCCTTGTGCACTCCAAGGCGTTGCTTTGAAGTATCCTGGTGATCAATTATAACAATCTACGCTTCAGTCTTTGAGTTAAGTATGGGTACCTCTTTTCCTACAAATGCGCAGTAATCATTGAAATGGCCTAGGCGGTTTACTTAAATGCTGATTAATTTAATTTCAGCTCTTTTAAAGGGTACTTTGATCTGAGCTTCTTAAGTGAAGCCAGGCTGTGGTCATGATGGCAATAATGCTAATTTATAAAGATACCCCTTCCCTATTACTCGCACTCAGCTTCCAGCAGAAGACACTCTAATGGGCTAGTTTGCCAGCCTTCCCAACCATTTTTCCCCATAACAAATCCGCCAGCAGCTTCTGGAGGGTTATTCTGCTTATGGCCAGATTCTGTCCTCCAAGATGTAACTCAAATGAGGCCAGACCCTTGTAGGGCCTCACGCCTTTGCGACTATCTACCCCTTCCACCAGTATACCCATCTGGTGATACCCCCCAGCACAATGATCCTCTCTGCCCCATACCACCCACTATGGGCTTGTGTGGAGAATGGCCATTCCCTTTGCCATTTATGCTTTGAGTTGGACCACTGGAACCAAAAGAGCCCTTCCCTTGCCACTGCAGCAGCTTAATCCCCTCTTCCTCTGGTGTTGGCACTGCCGCTGATATAATGGGTTTTTTATATGGGGTTTGATCCTCTCTACCCTCCCTTGACCACTGCAAGTGCTTCTCCTATGGCTTAGACAATCAACCCAATCTTTTCAACATATGATGAAGAGGCTTCTGATTAATCCCCTGTCAAGCTGTCTTAGTTGGCGATTTGAGGGCCAACCACTTCTGCCACAGTCAACTAGCACAAGCTGCTGGCCATGTTTACCCGTTACAAGCCCATTTGATCTTTTGATGGGTAACTAATGTCAACCAACCTTTTGAGTAAATACATTTATAATTGGCCGTAATCTTTTTAACTTCCTTGATTCTAATCCTCAGTTCTTCTTATGCCCTCATAAAGACTTCCAAAATAGAAGACTCACTACCAACTGTCAATTGAAGTGGCTGCTGCACCCACTAACGCATCTCTTCACCAAGCCCTACATGGCCATGGAGATGCTCATTATTGATAATCTATAATAAACTTTTTAGACCAATTTCCCTCGAGGAACCTGGGATGAAATTGAGAGACTCACACTTGCCACAGGCCACTCATGCGCTGACACAGCCAACCTTTCATTGTTTAACCCCTCATTATACAAAGACGTGTCAAAATTGAAAGTTCTTTGTATTATCCTGGGCTGATTAATTATGCAGATTTTCAGCTTTCTTAGTATATTTAGGCGCTGAACACTACAAAACTCAATGATAAAGACAACATGAGGCATTCTGATCTTCTGCCTCATTCAGCTAATATGATCTCCATTCTGTCTGCTTTTATGCATGATATTAGAGCTACATTTTACAATGATCCTCACAACCCCTCTTCCCCATCTGATATGTCTAGACTAGCCACCAAGGCGCCATATTGTGAGTTTCTTTAATTTTTGCAGTTTTTATGGTGCCCACAAATAAAAACGTGTGGTCGCCCCCACTTGGCTTAGTTCTCATTAGTGCTAAAAGAACGATATGTTATCATATCTCTCATTCTATATAATCACTTTATTGTTAAATCTAAATTTTAAGATTTAAGTACAATAATCATTGCCATTACATTGTATTAATTCTCATTTGATGAAGAATATGACGCCTTCCCCTTTTCAGGGTGGTGGTGCGCCACCTCATGGTGTTTACAACCGCTGACAAAGTGCGATTTGGCTGGCACTGCTACCCCCCAACCCTACCAAATGCTTTTCCCCATTTAGGACCTAGCTCACCATTTCTCATGCCCCATGTGGTGCTTAGCAATCCCCTGGTTCTCCAACAGAGCAATCTGCGCTTTGGCCTTCTAATAGAGAATGGGAACCTCCTCCCCTATGTGAGTGCAGCTATCATTGAGACGTTTAAAAAGTTTTAAACCCGCTAATTTCTTTTATCTCTCCGCCCATTCATGTGATACTTTGATCTTGGCACCTATAATGAAGTTCAAGCCATAGTATTGGTTGTATTTTTCACTCTCTTATAAAAACATAACCATCCCCACCTCTTGCATTTGGCTGCTAGAGGATGCCACGCTGGTGGTTCAATTTTTCAGCCTTTCTAAACATTTCTCCCCAAAAATACCACTTCATGAGCTCCTGGAGAGTTTGTCTGCTTATTGCACTAATATTGTCTTGCAGTAGTGGTTCCCAATGAGGCCAACTGCCTCAAAGGCTTTCACTTTTGTAACAATATGTCCCTTCCACTGTGAAAAGACTTCACAATACCCCCTCCGCACTGTGATCTTCTCCACTCCTAACTATCCTTTCTGGTCCCATGTGGAGATTGCCTGCGCTGTATGCCTTTGTGCTTAGAGATTGTCATTTTTAAGCATAAGTGCTTTTCTCACTGCTGCTGAGGCCCCGCCCTTTTCCCTATGGTGTATGCCCACTATCACCCCAGCATGATTTAGTTGGGGATTAATTCTCCCTCTCCATCCCTCAAACAATGAGAGCAGCTTCTTCTGAATCGCTCAATAGTATCTAATCTTCTCAAACAGTTCAGAAAAAATTTTGTGCTCAAGTGACCGTCAAATTAACTTGGTTGTTGGTCGTGGGCCATCTGCTCCCACACCCAACTAAACACCTCTCTGTTGCTGGCGCAGCTCTTGCCAATTCCTGACTATTTGATGCGCTAAATGGGTTGATGAAGCTGATCTCCCTTATTCCATTCAGCCAAATTTGATAGCCTAATTTGAACTTATACCAAACCCTCTCCCAAGCTCCATTTATGCCCTTATAAGAGCTTCCATGTTTACAAAACCCACCACTAATAGAACGTCAAAGCAGTGTGTCGAGAAGTTGATATGACTGGACAATATGCTATATATTCTGGCAGATTAAAAATTGGAGTTGGTATGAGTCTCAAGATTGATGGAAAAGATATGTATGAAAAGTGAATCAATTGAAGTGTCAACCGCTAGGCAATTTAAGGAAATTACACTGAAACAATGAGATAGACAAAAACTCCTAGAAAAGGGAAAAACGAATTGGAGATTACCAAGCAGAGGATGTATTTGGCTTGGGAGACTGAGATTTAAGAGTTGAATATTAGATTGAGAGGAGAGCTTTTAGGGAGATTATTGCAGATAAGTCTGCGATTATTAGATTAATAAAGTGTCAATAGGGGCGATTGCTCCATATATTATTTATTGGGTTTTTATTAGAGTCAGCGATCTCCATATCATCCAATTTGGTTGCTCAGTGGCTAATACCCTATGTAAACCAACTTGGCGGAATCAAGCAGTTATGCCAAGAATTGACGGTGGTGATCACTACAGGGGCCACTGGTCAACTATAGCTTATTGGCACTAGGGCAAAATAATGAGCCTTCACTTGTGCCGAAACCTGATTATATTCCACAGGCTATATGCTGAAGAAGCGCAAGAAGCATCCAATGACGAACGAGTACTTTTTTACAGTAACAGAGCCATGTGATGAAGATTCTATGGTCGATTTGCAATAAGAAATTTGTCCTGAGTTGACGGCAGACCAACAAGGTCGCTCTACAAATGTGACCCATCACCAGTTGCATAGCATTATGGAATGGATTTCAGGGGTATCAACTCTATGAAGATGAGCTGGGGGAGCATGCTTTGAGTTTGTTCTACAATCAACGGGACCAAAAAACCCACTACGCATTGTATATGTCCTATCTGGACGTGACTACCACAGGGTTATCTCAACAGCTTAGTACCCACGGAACCAAAGAGTAATAGTCACTTATGTGCATTTATCTATCCGCCAGCTACTGCATGTGCTGGCTCGCCACAATATTGAAATTGGGGACATAATGCGGTTCATTCAAGCCCAGAAGAATGATACTCACCTTCTGCTTGATCACCTTTATCACTCTTTTTGGAGGTGCAGGGGGCGCTGGTACAGGTGGACCACCATGTTGGGGATGTCCGCTGTTGGTTGGACGTTTTGGTGCCACAGAAGAATCTAGAGTTACCTTGATTGATATGAGAACTGTTGGATCAGCATGGTCTATCAGTGGAATGGAAATAGGATGTAAACACGTTGGGAAGCAATACTGAGCGCTTTATGACAGGTCTGGCAGACTGGGTGAAAGCGCTTGAAGCTGCAATAGCTCAGATCAGGGAAAGGGTAATTCTGACAGAACAGTATATAACAGATCATGTCAGTTACATAGCAGCTGAATTTGACAAATTCGCATCAAGTGGAGTAAATAGTGGATGGCGGAAAATGCATTCATCCCTTGTCAACATCCCCCAAATATCTCCAGTTGGTACTTTGGGTTACACAATTGGAAACCATTAGTCAGGCTGAGTGCAGTTGAGCCATTCCTCTTTCGTTCATTGAGATGGGAGAGTACATGGATATACAAGTACAGCTGAGTACCCTTCAACAGGCCAATGAGGAACTGGTGCAATAATGAGCCACACTCATTAACCAAGTAGACAATGCTAATTGACAAGCGCATGATGCTAGCAGGCAGCACAAAAGAATGCAGAGCGCAGTGGAGGACATTCTCTCATGACTACAGACAGTGGAGCAGAAACTGGACTCTGAGCAGAAGTTACATCATGAGTTGCAAAATCAGTATGAGATGCTTCACAGGAATTTCAGGATGGCCGGTGTAGGTGCTATTTGGTTAAAACAGAACAGATAATCAATGAACATTTTTCTGAGCAAGCCAGAGCTGGTGGAAGTGGTGCAGTTCTCTGATTTGGGGAAGGAATGCTTGGAAAAGCCAATAAGTATCCCTTGGGAGTCATGGCGGACCCTTATCGCAACACTACTTTTTCCAAGTCCATTTCAGCAGATTTGATTCTGTCTGCTTACCCCTACAATAGCTCACAAGGGTTGGTTTCCCTAATAATTCAGAACCCAATTTGGCTGCTTCTCGCGCCTGGAGCTCAGAGCAAGGCGAAGCTGTTTAGATTGAGAAATTACTGCCCTTCAGTCATGATGGAAATATGCATGGCTAATTTGAGAGATTCAAATTAGCAATGTAAGGGGCTTTAGATCATCAGAAATAGAAACTGTTGCTGTCCACTTTGGACATGGAGAGTGCCAATCAAGTCACCTGCTACCTTCTGAATAGCTTGGTATCTTACATAGAGGTAAAAGTGACTGTTATCTGAATTTTTGGGGGTGCGGCCAAGTTGGCCAAATGAAAGGTGTTTTCTTGACTGTAAAGTTCCACCAAAATAAGTCCCTTTTTTCATTCGCTGAACAGTTCTCAGCGGAAGAGCATGTGTTGATTGGGGCTAACATTTCATCTGCTGAGGATGTAGGTATAGTGATGACGGCGGCTGTCAAACCATATTGGGAACTACATAATGCTATGTCTCATGTTTTGGATGAAGATGCAGGGCTTATTCGAATCATGAACACCTTATGTCATCTCTCCGCCACATTCAGTACCCCCAATGTAGAGCGAAAAGCCCCTGCTGTTGCATAAACATACTCCTTGGGATATGGGCTGCAGCAAACAAGCTATAAACCGTTGGAACATATTCATCCATCCTATATATCAATGGATCCTTTTAGTCCTATGTACGCTCAGCCAGTTTGTCCCCAACCTTTTAATAGACTGTTAATCTTTGAACTGGTCCTTCCGCTGCAAGTTATAGATGTGAACCCTTTATGAATGCTTGCTTACAGTGTGGACAAAGAGGGCATTATGTGGGTAATTACCCTAGCAACCTGCAAGTGTATGTGATGCCATCTGGTAAGATTGAGCAGGGAAAAGCTCAAGCAGAGTAGAGATGGGACACTCTACCTCCGCTAAGTCAAATTCAATTGTCCCCAAAGATTCTCAAGAATCTCTCTGCGTAGGACTCAGAACTCAGCTGTATGACTTGCTATACCAACAGCTTACATCGGATACCCCAGCTTCCATTCCAGGAAATGATTATTTGCCCCCAAGCTCTGAGTTTCTCCAGGATGTGCAGAAGCAATATGCATGACAGATCTTGGAACAAACCAGCATAAGAAACGAGGATCTCTCAATGGACGGTGCCTCTCTAGTGGGGGTTAAAATAGCAATTCTGGTCAAAAATCGCTATGGAGTATCCACATGTCAGTATGGGCTTATCCTCCTTCCTGAGTACAAAAAAGCCTTTTAACGTTCACATAATAACCACTGATGGTTCTTCTTATTTGAAGCGCACTTACGGTGACATTTTCATTCAGAACACAAAAATCTGCACTATCATAGACGCTGGGGCCCCAGTGAATATAATCTCTACCAGGTTGGTGGCTAAGCTTCCGTTAAAGCTGGATGTGGACCACAGAGTAGTATACGGGACCTCAGGAACACAAAGTACTGTGTCTGAAAGAGCATACAGTGTGTTGCCTTTGCGATTTGAGTCAGTTAGGGCTTTCACTCCAGCGGTGGTTCTACCAAACAATAACTACAATATGTTAATTGGTGCAGCATTCATGAGGAAATTTGGATCTGTGATAGATATGGCGGAGGAAATCCTCAATATTTGGGGTAACAGTTTCCCATTTACTTTACCTCTATTGGAATCCCAACGGATCTGTTCCATTCCAGTAAAATCAATCTGGTGTACAGTGATGGGGTGATCCTTGTCTGAAATCAGCAAATGAAGCGGAGAACCACAGCTCTCCTTAACCAGATCTATGAGTATAAAGTGATTCCACTCTGAGCAACTAGCACTTTGAGCCTACTGTCTGGACACCAGTGCTTAGTAGAAACTGTGCTCAAAATTGATGTCCCTAAAAAGGCTATACGAGGAAATTATGGGGCACCACCAGCAATCATGGCTTGAACCCCATATGGCTCCAGGGCTAATGCTACCAGGTAATGGTTAGTTGAAGATACTTCTAGCAAATTTACAGAAGGAGACAATAACGATCCAGCGGCACCAAGTTGTGGCTTATCTACAATTGGCTCCTGTAAATGAAGTTTACTGTATCCATCATTTTGGATTGTAAAAGGCCTTGGCCTAATGAAAAATTCATTATTTGGCATAATGACAGTGGTTATGTAGGAAGCGTTAACTGAAGTGTTAGTGGAACAGCAAGAAAACCGATAGCTTTATTTGAAAAATACTGAAATATTTTTGCATATAACGATCATGATTTGGGGTGTGCCCAAGGGGTGGTACATTGAATAGATATGGGGGATCACCCTCCCATTCAATCGTGGCCTATTAGATGTTCAAAGGCGGTGGAAGATGTTGTCTCTGAAGAGGTAGATAAACTGATTGAACAAGGGATGCTAGAGCTGTTTAACAGTCCATGGGCATCACCGGTGTTCATTGTAAAGAAAAAAGGTGGCACAAATAGGGTGTTTATTGACTATTGAAAGCTCAATAGCATAACGAAGAAGGACTCTTAACCCCTTCTAAGGATTGGCGATGCATTAGATGATTGGAAGGAGCGAATTATTTTTCCAACATGGATTTCATCTCAGAGAACTGGCAGATCAAATTGCCATCATCAGAACTGGAGAAATGTGCTATCATCGTTTTGAAGGGGTTATTTCAGCCAACATGTATGACACAGAGTTTGTGCAACGCCCCAGCTACGTTCCATCATGCTATGGATACGTTTTAGGTGAATTGAAGCTGTCCTGAGTCTTAGTTTACCTCAATGATAAAGATGTGTTCTCACAAACATTTACAGAGCTTTTTTCCATCTGGAACAAGTGTTCCACCAACTCACTAATGGTAATATCAGAATTAAGTTAAGGAAGTGTCACTTTTTTTAAAGAGCAATTAGAATACCTTGGGTTCATAGTGGATTTAAAAGGGCTTAAAATGCAATTGGAAAAGGTGGAAGCAATAAGAAAGATGACTCATCCAAGTAATAAATGGGATAAACAAGTGTTCTTGAGGATCGTCATGTACTACTGACAGTTCATTACTAACTCCAGTTGTATTGGGGCACCACTCTTTGAGTTGTTAAAGAAAAATGCCACCTTTTACTGATGGAACAATACCAAAACGCTTTTGATGCGTTATGAACTGCATTAGCAAGCTCACCCATTTTGCAATACCCCAACTTTAAAAAACAATTTATAATACAAACGGATGCATCAATCTCCACTATAGGGGCAGTATTCTCCCAGAAGGACAATGACAGCGTGGAGCACCCAGTTGCATTTTGTAGTTGAAGCTTGAACTGTCACAAACAAAACTACACCGTGACCAAGTGGGAGCGATTGGCAGTTATTTACACGTACAAATAGTTTCAGGTATATCTACATGGGGTAAAAAACCAAGTGGTGACAGATCATGCTTCCTAGCGCTGGCTGCAGAATCACTGTGAACCTGAAAGATGGCTCGCACGTTGGGCACTGAAGCTCTAGTCATATGGTTTTGAGTTCTTACACCAGCCAGGCGCAATACATCAAAATGCAAATTGTCTTTCCTGACTACCAACGGTTGCCATCATGGCGGATTTAGCTGACATTATGTATGAGAAGATGGTGGTGAACAAATACCATGACAAGCTGCCACGACTTATTAAGGTACTAGATGGGCTTAGGAAGGATACTTTCCTATGTGGGGGAACTATATAAGCAGATTGGAGACTTGACGCTGAGTTTCCCTAAACCTTCTTCTAGACCTGCAATTATCAATGATGCCCATTGGGCGATAGGACATGGAGGATTGTGGAAAACGTTGGAGTTTTTGTGACCCTGCTAATATTGGGAGATCATGCTTTATGATGTGCTGGATACGGTAAGCTGTTGCCATCAGTGTCAAGTGGAAAAGACTTTCCACAAGAAGCCCACATACCAGCTGGTTAAGCCCCAGTTCGCCTGGCACACCGTTTCCCTTGATGTAGTGGTACCTATGCCAACTGGCGGGAACCAAACTAAGTATATGATCTTTACAATTGATCATTTGACAAGGTGGGAGGAGGCCAGGGCAAATAACGACTTGAGAGAGGTCACTACAGCTAAGATTATTATGGAGTGCCTTATACAGCAACATGGCTGCCAGAAGTTAATCTTAATGGACAACGGAACCAATTTCACTTTACATATCTTGCCCAAGTTTAACGAGTTAATGGCAATATGCGGAGTCTTGACTATACCCTACCATCCAGAATCAAATGGAATGGTGGAACATGTCAACGGAACCTTAGTGAACATAACCCATAAGTTGGTGAAGGATTGACCCTAAGAATGTAGTACCCTCCTACCTACAGCTTTGTTTGCATATAATATCAGCTATCATTTTTCCACTGGCAAGAGCCCTTTTCAACTTCTGTATGGTCAACGCCTGGCTCTGCCTGCTCTGCTTTACTTGTGTGTAGAGGACACTGGTGGTGTGGAACCCCAGTGGTATTTGATGAATCTAATGGAGAAGCTGATCAAGTTACAAACGGAAGCCTATTCTACCAGTTTGGCCAAGAAGATTCATGATCAGGCGGCTGACCAGAATTGATGGAGTGGACTTCCGCTGTTTGCTGTAGGAGATCATGTCTTATTCCGTGACCAACACAGATTTGGGCGGAAAAACAAGCTCTCTAACATCTGGGCTGGTCCGTTTGAGATAAATGAGAAGACTGTCATGGAAGCCTACACCATTAAGGAACCTGCGGGGGGTCAGATTATCAACCAAGTTCATGCAAATTTCCTTCAAGCCTATAAGCAATAGGATCATATCGTCCAGTCAAAGAGGGGTAATGTAAAGGAGCTGATATGATTGGATGATATATTATACATTATGGCAGATCAGAAATTGGAGTTGAGACAAGTCTTGAGATTGACGGAAAAATTATATGTATGAAAAGTGAATTTATTGAAGTGTTGACTGCTCATCAAATTGAGGGTAATTATGCTGAAACTTTAAGATAGATAAAAACTAGAAAAGGGAAAATGAATAGGAGATTATCAAGCAGAGGATGCATTTGGCTTGGGAGACTGAGATTTAAGAGTCAAACTAAAGATTGAGAGGAGAGTCTTTTGGGAGGTTATTGCAGATAAGTCTGCAATTATTAGAATTAATAAAGTGACAGTATGGGTGATCACTCCATATATCATTTATTAGGTTTTTATTAGAGTCAGTGATCTCTATAGCATCTAATTGGTTGCACAGTGACTAATACCCTGTGTAAACCAACTCAGCGGAATCAAGCTGTTACGCTGAGAACTAACACTGGCTGCCCCATTACCACCTTACTTCGCCATTCCCTCCATGTGGCCATGCTTCCACTGGTTGAAATTATTCCTGCCCTAATTTCCTGGTTGACTTTCCTAAAGAGGTCAGGTATGAGATAAAAATTTACTTTTGCTCTGGTTTACTTGTGCAACAAAACAGCCAGGTCATCACTGTTTGTCCCCCTCTACCAAACTCACCAAATAATTATAATTTTACTTGAATTCCTTCTCCTCAAATGTGCAATAATCATATTGCCTAGTATGTCAAGGCGCTTCACACCACGTGAATCCTCAGTAAATCAAATTAGTGCTTTCTACCTTTTACTTCATTCCAGCAATGACCTGACTCCCATTCTGCACTCTATTGTGTGCTTTCAAACTGTACTGGACAAAGATCCCTTCAGCCCCCTCCTCCATCCAATATGGCCAATTATGCTTGCCGCAGAAGTGCCATGTTGTGAGATTTTTATTTTTTGTTTTATTTTATTTTTGCACCCACCAAATAAAATGAGTGACCGCCCCCTCTTGGGCTGGTCCCTACTAGTAATTAATAAAATTTAGTTTAATTAATTAAGAGCTTTAGAAAGAAAAAAATAAGTAGACAGTACTTGGATAAAACACTACCTTTAAATTTAGATGACACAATTTCCAATAATTTCACTAGAAAGCTCTATAGTTCACTGAAAGCATAAAAACTGAGTCAATCGAGGAGCTACAATCTTGACAAATTTCTTTTATATCTAAGTCATAATTTAATATCTCAAATTGTTTCCATATGTTTGCCATTTATATTAAAGCACAAAGTATATACCTTAATTTTTCATATAATACTATTTCACTGTGATCAAGAAGGTGATTTAGCTAGTAACTTTATGCTATTGGTCTGATTTTTCTATACTATGAGTTACAAAAAAAGTTCATATGTTGACTTAATATGTATGAAACATTTTGACAATAAACTAAATTCTTATGAACAATAAATTAGTAATTTTAATATTGTATCTTTTTCTGTAAGCTTAACAACCTATAAGTTAAGCAGAATTTTTCAAAATTTTCTTTTTAATTGGTAGCTTATTTTCCTCATCCTATTGTTGATTTCCTTATGTCTTGCTAATAAATATTTAAGTATATTCTTAGAATCAGCTTTTGAAACATCTCTAATTTTAGCCTGCTTGGTTTCTTTATTTGAAATGGACTGACCTTGTGAAGATAACATATTAATTAATGAGGATCTTGAATTAAAGATAATGTGAAAGGAGGATAAATCCCAGTAATGTCCATGCACAAAGATTTCTTTAATATGAGTCTTATATATATACTATAAATTCTGTAATCTCATCTTTATTGTTGTATAATTTTAGAAAGTTAACTTATAGTTAATTACAAATTCTAACTTTTTTATACTCTACATGGAACATGTTAAGTAGTTACTGCACAAAAGAAAATGCTTTAAAACATTAGACACAATTATTTGAAGTTATAGTTATTCTAATTAAATAGTCAAATAAACAATGCACATTGGTAATCTGAATAGTTATATACATATAAAGTATCAGCCTCATTATGTTGTTTGGTGTTCACAAGAGGAATAACTTTGCCAAAGATGGTAAAAAGTTTTAATTTTTTGTGGTTTTCTAAACTTTGAGCAGTATAACGCAAGTATGTTGCACTATTGTAGTAATTTATTTAAGATGGGTGAATATATTCATGTACTAAACTATGTGTGATCCCTATGATTAGAGCTGTAGAGCTTATTATAAAACCAGATCAATTTTTGCAAAAATTAAGCATGCATACTATGTGTTCATTGTTGTAGTTGCGCTTAGGCGCCATAATCCAACTGCACATGTTAGTAATACCAAAATAAAAGTTGCTGTAAATGATATAAGACACTTTGATCTGTGCTAGTTTCAGCCATACACAACAGGCCTTTTATTATCTAATTAGGGAAAAACACCATAGACTTTTACTACAGAAAGTGGAATAGAGGGATACAGTAAACATCTGGGTGATCTTGTAGTAAGTTTTGGAAAAGCTCCTCAGTAAAAACATATTTTTAAATGGCATTCTCTTTATTATAAAAATAAAATCACTAGTTCACATTGGAGAAAACAACTGGTAACTTATTATTTATTATGAATTTTGGGACATATCAAGATATGTTTGAAAGTCAGAGAAGCTATATTTTAGCCTCAGGGACTTACACCTTAATAGCAATTAGCCTATTATTATGAGGCGCTGGCGAATGTCCATTGTAATATTTTAATCCTTATTACCAATTTGTTTTTGGCGGCGTTTAGTCAAATTAGTTAATAATAAATAAGTGATTTGAGTGTCCCTTGCTACTAGGGTGAGGTAAATAATATAAATAGTGAGTTGAGGCTTAACGTTAATGAGTTGGTGAAGGATAATTTTAATTCATTAAGTACCATTACTTTTGCAATGCGGCCAAACAACTTTCATAGTGAGTTAATACCACTAGGTGATAGAGTTGTAAGGTCAAGGATTACTTTTAGCACTATTTAAGTAATTTGGATAATTAATGACAGACTATATATAGCAATTTATGCTATAAGTTGACACATCTACAAGGGCAAGGAAAAATTGATGTATTGTGTGATATTGGAAAGGTTGCTAAGAGAATTGATAGTCAATAAATTTATAGTATTAATGCTGGAAAGGGGAAAAGTGTTTGTTTGAAGGCCCCTGTCTAGTTATTAGCTAAAGATACAAATCAGATTAGAAAAGCTTATATATGTTTTCAGATCAAATCACAATACTCATATTGACCTTTTACTCTTCAATCATTATAGACTATATCAAACTGTTGCATCTATTTTTTGTATTTATTAAAAATTTCCTTTCTATTAAGCAAAGTTTCTATAATCACTTCAATCATGAAGTTCAACTCCACCAGAAAGTGGATTGAAAACTATTAGCAAAATGGTAGCAACATTTACTAAAAATCTTCATAAATTGGATAAGCAGTAAGCAATACTTCAAATCCTACAATCTCTTCTTTATTAACCACAATGTCAACCAGGGTCAAAAACTCACAGGTGGCTGCTGCAAAAGATGGCATTGCACCTGATATGGCAAATACTGTTATGTATACAATCTCAACTGATTGCACCAAGGTGACCTGCACCCTCACCTTTAATCTCAAGGAGGGTTACAACAAAACACTGGAGGTTTTCATGCCAGAAGTGCCACCGCCTGCATCGCAGCAGCGGTTTCTGTTATCTTGTGTTACCAATTCCTACCACGCCACTACCACTCATCATGAGTCAACACCTTCTGCACCAGGACTAACTTTTGTATCTAAGCACCATGACCCTAGAGTAGGG
This sequence comes from Massospora cicadina, assembly GCA_022478985.1. NCBI lineage: Eukaryota > Fungi > Entomophthoromycota > Entomophthoromycetes > Entomophthorales > Entomophthoraceae > Massospora > Massospora cicadina. The sequence goes on from JAKSZP010015804.1 coordinate 48,469, forward strand.
CCTCCAATCACTTGAAACCAAACCTATTGATACAAGGCAGGTGCAATGATTCTATCTAAATTTAGAGCATTAGAGTGAGTCATCTATCTCACTAATGAGGAGACAATTGATTTGGAACTAAGTGCTTTGAGTCTTTTTCATTCTCATACAGCCAATTAAGACCCTTGAAAATGAAACTTAACAAGCTAATAAAACACTTTCACAAGAGTAGTTCAACCAAAGCTTCAATCAGTTAGTAAGTTTAAACCACGATAACTTCACTAGTAGTTGGGATGAAAAAAAACATAGGTTAAGCTGATGATGAGTCGGCTTACCACCCAATTGGCTAAGGCTACCACCAGTCTGGATGTGACTTAATACTAATAAGGCCCAAGCTTCCACCTCAGCACCAGGAAGCACCAGCACCCAATGGAGCGTGCCAGCAAAGAGAAACCTCTAATATTACCAAGCCACCTCATCAAGCTGCGCCCATGATTTTCAATGAATCAAACACAGATGCTCCAAAAGCGTTGCCAATGCATGGTAGAAAACACTTGTGCCTACTATTCACAAGGCTGACCCTAAGAAAGCCTCCTTTTTTACAGAGGTCAAAAAGAAGTGGTATAAACCCACAATCAGAATGATCTTCTAATCAACCTAAGCCAAATGGTTCATTTGTATTCTGCACAATCCTATGGAATACTACACTGAAGTAACTGTTTAAACTTCATGCCCATCGCAAAACCCTTCTAGGTCCCCACCTTTATTTATGAAGTAGTGGAAGGCCAATATACTTATGTGGGCTTCACTGATGCTGCCCAGGTAGATCATGTCGCCAATACTAGAATAGACATCCTGAGAAGCACTCTTTAAAATTTTCCACACATTCTCACACCTTGAAAACTTCAAATGGGACACCTTCCCAACTTGCCTATTAATGTGGGCCATTAGTCTTTAAAGTTGGTGCTTTATCACTGTAGATGTAATTGAGATCAGTGTTGTCATTAAGCTTTAGTGTCTCTTCATACTACGCTAACACCAAAAGGGCTCATATCTCCACAGCATCGTTCATACCCTATCCAGCTAGGTCCCACAACATCAAGGTAATTTCTCCTGTGAAAGTCAATGGGACATGCCTTATGATATTTATATGGAATCAAACTAGGCGCAACTCATTGTTTGTGGTAAAGCGCCATCAGAAACTTATACAATGACTTCAATGCTCAAAAACAACTACTATCCTCCACTATCTAAGGGATCTACCTGCACATTAAAGTTCACATGTGGCTGCATCGGCAATCCCACAACCAAAGCAGCATATTATAGGACCTAAACACAGCTTTTCCATGCGATGGAGATTGCTCACCCAAAATGGATGTAGAAAACTACTACATCAAGGCCCCCTTCCAATGAGGACTCCCTCTAGTTTCCTAACACCAGCTCCAGCTTATGTAAATGCAAGTCATCCCAGCAAAGCCACTAAGTCACCCAATCTCACCTCACGCCCATGGATCAACTACCAGTCACCACCTTCATGGAAGCACAGACAAGTTCGCTTCAAACAAAGCTGAAAACCAGGCTGGTAATGAATGGCAACCCAAGCTCGTGTAAAACGCAGCTTATTATTAAATTAACCACCCACCAACCTAGAAAGTTTTAAAAGGTTTGTTTGCGGTGTTGTATGATATGACCAAGGACTTAAAATTACAATTAGGACTCTCCAGAGGAGGCCATTAAGCACCTCTGAACTGTACCACACACCATAATGGAGCAGGTATCCCAGGCTGTCTCCCTGGATCCACCGCCCCATAGCCAAATCCCATGCCGCCCTCGTTAGCTCAGCCCTCAGGCTACAGCCCAAGTTTTTTGACTCATCTAAACATCTTGATCTTCTTATTTAAATCAAACGCAACTAATCCTTTTTTCTTAGTTGTGGGTATCTACCTGCCAAACGCAGATCATAAACAAAAATAGTTACTAAAGGATTTTGTGCAACTTAATCTCCTGTACAACACAACTCATTTTGAGACTTTATAACCTCCATCAGCTCATATGGGACACTAGGCGGCACACATATCAGGACTGCCCTGGCCCATTAGCCTCTAGGACTTACTTCATTGCATAGGATTTACAGATGCATTACCTCCCTCCAAATCTGGAAAAGTTGCAGAAAAAGAATCTGGCATAAAAGGCAGATCTTTAAGTCCGCTTTAAAAATAAATAGAGACCTGATAAGTCCCATTCACATTGGGTGAGTCTTCTCTCATATTTTGAGACAACAACCTGAGTGGCCATAAGACCTTTGCCATCTTTCAAACCACCACACTCAAGCCATCATGAAGACTTTGGCCAATGATCGAGCCTGACCTCCTAAAAACCCTCTAAAAAATAAATGACTGCAACAATTTGAACTTCCTTAAATTTCCACCATTACCCTACTTGTGGCGCCCTCAGGCTCTTTGGGCACTGTTAAGATGTCTCTCGCTAAAATCACCTACAACTGAGCCAAGGACCAGATAACCGCTGTTCACGCCAGTCAACTGGGTACACACCATTATTTGGTACCTAGAACGTAATTGTTTGCCAATTACAACATTTACCGGTTGGAATCATGAAAACTTCACAGGAGACCCTTCAAAGGAGTTTAAAAACCAAGAAGAAAGGGTATTCCACTTTACGTCGCCCTATTACTAAGCGCAATGGGAACGCCCCACACCTTTATCAAAAACAATTAGTCCAGTTTACTGTTAAAGATATATCCTACCTTAAGATTGGCAACACCCAAAGAATGAAGAATGCAAGGTTGCACTGGAGCTTCATAATTTTTACTAAAGTTTGTACCATACCAGCCCAGTAAAATCTCAGATATCCAGCTATTCCTTTGGTTCACTCCTGAACCCCCAAATAATATACAAGCAAACAAAGAACTGCTGACATTTGTCTCCACTCAGGTGGTCATGGAAATTTTGTTGAGTCGCCACAACTAAATTTTCCTTTCCCATATAACTTATCTTTTATGGCTTACTTCCTAGTTCCAGTGGTAGTGGCAACCACTCTTTGTGATCTCTTCGTGACCCTCATGGCCAAAGGTTATATTGCTGACTCAAGAGGCTCAATCTCGACCTTCATTCACAAAAGTATAGACTGCAAGGACCTGGATAACTGTTAGTAATCTTGCTTACTAACCTGTATTTTAATCTATACATGATTCTCCTAGCCAATTGTACCACCAAATAAGATTTTCCCTACCTGGGCCATTAAGCTTATATTATTTTAAGAAAGTTGCTGTGGCACAACTACAGTTATCTGAGGTGACTTTAGACATTAAATTCATAAATTAAATGGTTTCATGTCTCTCATGGACAGGGAGAAGGCTTGCATTTGAGTTTCTTGGCCGTACATTAATGCCTCCTTTTCCAGCTTCTAAGACCATTATCTGCCAAGCAATTGATCTTTAGAACTTTAATACCAAATTAACACCAAAATCTTGGCCCAGTAGGCTTCACCGTTAGGTATTGTTAGAGAATGAGAGCATCCAAGCGGACCCACTGAGCCCCATACTCTTCGTTATAACCCTCACCCCACCTGACCATGTTGCAAGATAAGCTGTCAGGAATTCATGTCCCAGGAAAACCCATTGAATTATGGCCTTTTCAGATGACACCGCTGTTTTGTTTAACTTATCAGAGGACATCAATATTGATAACTTGGCTCTTGAAAGGTATGCAAAGGCATACAAAGTTAAGGTCAACGCTTCCAAAATGAAGGTAGTCCAGGTTAGCTCCCCACCTTTCCCTTATTTTTAAGATAAGACATGGCACCTTCCTTCACTTAATGTTCTTGTCACCCACCAAGGGGTAACCACAAAAAAATTCTGATGATATTCTTTAAGGCGGTGAACTCCAAGATCACAAGCTGGAATTGCTGTAATATCACCACTCAGGGAAGACCATTATGGTTAATGTTTCCTCTTATTCAAGGTCTGGTTCCTCGCCCATGTCTGCTTCCTCATAAGCACCTTCTAATAGAAGATTAACGAGAAGCTTTATTGTTTAATATATGAAATCCAACCACAAACCCACAGCTCTATAAATATAACCAAGCACGGCGAAAGGTGCCTTGGACTCCTAGATACATGGACCCATGTCACTTCCAGATACATTAAGTTCTCACTCTGATCATTTGGTAAGACATTTATTAATGCCATAAAGAGCGCCGGCCCTCCGTTAAGCATTTCCTGATTATCTGAAACTTCCTAGAGCATAACATCACTTGGTGAGTAATTGAAAAGCCGCCTGAGCTATAGGCTCAAGCCCTCTATGATCACATTGTTGCTTAGGCCCTAAACCCTAAAGAGCGTAGGTGCATAAGTCCATCATGACTTCCAATTCAGAAGTGATGGCCTAAGACTGTTCTCTTCCACTAGGTCATCGTTCATAATAGTCACTGTCAAGCTTCACCATTTATTAAGTGAAAAGCCCCAACTAAGGGTCACAACTTGCCTAGAGGCAAATGCCAGATTGGGCTCCCAATTAACTTGGGTTGAGGCCATTCTGAATACAGGTGATTGACCCCAATAATATTTGATAAATTAATAATTGACACTAGCGACTAATGCTGAGGATTTCAAACAAACTATCAGTCATGGCAAAATTCTTTCAGCGCTCAAAGTCTAATTAACCACCCTTTTTGGGATTCACTGCCATATTATGGCAAGGATGGTCCCACTCCGCTTGTATTAATATTGCTTATTTATCTCGATCAACAAACCAATGCCAAGATCTCCCTATCCCAATTCCTCCCTTTCCTGATCCCAATTTTAGACTCAAGCTCCTTTAAAAGCCTCGAGGCTTTATTGAAATAAAAACCCATTTCTCGCCTATCTCTAATCCTATTTTAGCTTTACTTAAGGTCTTGAAGGCTTATTAAATCGCTTGGGGCTTTAGGGCCCTGATTTAGTAACGAGCAAGTTAGGAGTTATTCCCACATGTCCTAACAAATTGGTACTCCCTGCCAGGTTCCCTGAGTTCCCCATGTGAGATAATCCCCAGGAGAAAGGGGAGGCGGTTACTGATGAGGGCCTTTAGCCTGGACGCACCCTGGGCCTAAACAACCCAGGAGGTATGACCTTTCCTGGCCTTCTGATCCGCCATTTTGGTGGTCAAGCCAGGATGGAAGCAGTAGGATCAGTTTAGGTCCCCCCAGCTGGTCTGATTCTGAATAGTGGGCAGCCAAGAGCAGGTACCCTGGCCCCTGCCCAAAGCGGGAAAGCCAGGATGATGGGGGACTAAGGGCCCATAAAAAGCATAGGATCCGGTGGGCCAACACTATCAAACTAAATCTCCATGGTTTATCCCAGATGCTAGGACCTCTTCCTGATGCTGGCTCCAGCGCCAATGCCAGGCCCCATTACTAATGCTGGCTCCTATTCCTATGCTGAGGCCACTCCCCAATGATGCTTTCCAGATCCCTCATTGTGTCCATGCTGGCTACCTTGGACCATACAACATTGCCGCCTGGATTCGGTGCCCCTTCTTGGCTCTGACCCTAGCTGAGGCTTGGAGGGGACTCTGTCAAGATTCTCCCTTTTTGGGGAAGCCACAACTAGGGGTCATGACTTGCCTACAGGCGAATGCCAGTTTGGGCTCCCAAATAACTTGGGTTGAGCCTGATCTAAATTATTGGGGATTGGCCTAAATAATATAAAATAAATTTATATTTGACACCAGCAACTAATGCTGAGGATGTCTGTCAGATTCTTGTGGTTGATTAAAAAATAAACCCTTTGACAACCAATAAATTGGGCTTATTGTCCTCCCAATACTTGAGCTGATACTCTAATTCCCAACTTAAAGTCTATAGCAATTACTAAGCTCAGGCAATTATTTATTGTCAATTCAATCAATTACTTTATAAAAATCTTGGGCCAAATACACTTGCACATTATGGCTGATTATCACTGTACCAAAACTTGGCAATTTGTCCCAACTATTGGGAACAATATTAAACATTCAGCATAAGAAATCGTTCAGGATTGGCCCAAAGTCAACGTCTAAAAGTTCCATGGACAAATAAATAAACGTAACTTAATTAATTTCCCGCCCTAGGGCGAAATTTGTATGTTTATCCTTATAATTGGCACAATAGCACTTGCACATGGACTTCCCAAATGGGAAACCTAGTGCTATCGAGAGAGAGGCCTACTTATGTCCCAAATAGGGTGCATCAATTACTGCAACTGATGCCAAAATTTCATAGAAAATGTAATTTGTCAGCAGTATGGCAAAACTAAAATTGAGAGAATGCTAGGACAATTTTGCACGTCCTTATGGCGATTTTTGTCCCTGAAATCCTCCCAATTTTAAAAATATTTTGCCACCAATAAACCTAGCAATAGGTCATAATCATATCAGTTCAAAGCTGAACTGAGGTGGAAGATAATCTATTGTAATTGCATGCTAAATGTTGCCAGGAGATGCCCTAGAGGTATAAATATTTGCGCCTGGCCTAATGAAGGGTCATCAAATAAATATCATCTAATAAAAGACATGTTTTTTCATCTTTTTCCTGGTTTTTTATCAGAATCCTTTCTTTGGAGTTTGTCAACAAGCTAGAAGTGTCAAACCCACAGCTTGTAACTTTGCCTGCCTTGAAATAAGTTCCCAATTATGAAGGGAAATTTTAGCACAAAATTGACCAAAAGAGTTGGGCTACTTGAATACGCCTAGTGAGCTTACAAATGGTCAGAATACTGCAAGACACTGGCAAAATTGAGGATCATTTGTTTGAACTTTATCCCAATTAAGCTTGCAGAATTTTATTTATCAAGAGAGCAATCCTCAGCATTTTACATAATAAAATAACTATTGAGTCATGGCAAAATCCCTTTTGGCACTTGCACCTTAATCAACTTTTCTATCAGGATTCACCAGCAAATTATGCCAAGGATAATCCCACTCCCCTTGTACTTAACCAAGGTAAGCCGACCAAGGGATGGACATTACCAAACTAAAACTAAAATCATAATAAAAATAACGATTCAAATGAAACGCAAAAATGGATGGATCAATTGAATCATACCTAACAAAATATCCAACCAGGTGGGCAGCAAATACTGCTATCCCCCCATGGTGGCCGGGGAGGGGGAATTGGGGGGCTCATCTTCAGCCGCATCCATCTCATTCCAGAGTAGGGTGCATGTTAAGGCAGATAGTAAGGGTGTGGGGGCATCAGCGGCATGGGGTTTGATATCCTTGATGACTGGAACTTCCAAATAGTTGCTAGCCATCATTATACCAACGATGTATTTTCCCAAAGCGTCTTCAGATTTGAGGCGGGCATCTGGGAATTTAATGAACGTGGCAATGTTGGTTCAGGTTATTTTTGCTTTTGGATTCCGTGCTACTGTTACCACATTCTGGATGGCTTCAGTGACATTTTTGTATATAGTTTTCATGTTGATCTTACTTTGTGCAGTAAGGTTGTGGGGATGAAAGGAGGTGGAATTTCTCCTGCAAGCGCAACTACAGATTTGTTGGCAGATTTGCAAAGCGGATGGTAATCTGGTGTGGCGGCTGCTTATACTGCAAGCTGGTGGTCACTGTAGAACGGTTTGGCGTTAGGTTGTGGGAATAATTTTGAAGTGGGAATTTTGCATCCCATTCTGCATTACAGAGCCACTCAAGTTGCAGCATCAGTTCTTCAATGACATTACCTGATTTATCAATTTCATCCAATAATTCCCATGGATTTTGGTTGAATTGGATTGGGGAATCAGCATACAGTTGAGTTTTGTTCAATTCATTTATGAATGCATGGTTTTAAACTGGGATCCAATCTGATGTTTGTTTGGATGAATTATTTGTGGCATTGGGGCAAGGTAGGTGCTGATTAGTGGCTGTAGATGCAGCTGCAGCATCAGGCATTGGAGGAGGGGAAGGTAGGATCATACCCCATGTCAGAGTTGGCATGGGGTGGGTGGCGGATTGGTGGGCGTTGGGCAAACTTTTGGCATCGGCAGAAGTTTCTGAGTATGGGCATTTACATTTTGAGTGGTCTAACTCAAAACAGGATGGACAAATTGTCCATCCGCCCTCAATGCGGGCCAAGAACGGATAATCAGGGGCAGATGGGATGGTGGCACGAGGGGTAATTGCTAAAGAAATTTTTGTAAATTCAGGGCTGATTGTGGCATACACCCAAGGCCCAGTGAGGCGTGTGGCCCCATTTGGGACCACAAATTGTAAGATGGGGTTGGTGCCATAGGCTGCTAAACCTTCCATCAGCTCCTGGTGGAGCACTTCGGGGGGAGGTGTGTGGGAAAACCAGTGAACTGGACCAGCAAGGTGGTGTCCATTGGGAGCCAGGTCCATGTTGTTGGGAGGGGAATATTGTTAAAAATTAACAGCACCGTTGCTGCAGTGGCTGCATCAGCTTCACAGGGGAAGCTGAGATCAAAGTACCCCTTATAGGGGCGGAAGTCTATAAAACAGGCTGGTGTCATCACCACCTGAGCTATTTTGATAATGGCTTGGTCGTTGTAGGGGAAGAATTTCCCACATTTGACCCTAAGGCCAAAATGCATGTTGCTCCAGGGGAGCACCAGGGGGCAGCGGGGCACCGCTTGGGTTTGGGTGAGATGGGCATCAAGATCCTTGGGAGGAACAAATTTTCCTAAGGGTTTGGAATGACTGGGCGAGCCAGTCCGAGCGCATATTCCTGTCATATGGAAAATGGAGGGGGAGTTTCGCCGCTGCCCCATGCTGGGACAGTCGGTGGGGGATCCAACAACATTGGAGCAAGACTTCAGTGTGTGATTAAGTGTTTGCTTTTAATTTACTAAAATTAATTTGCTCAGAAAGTTATGCTGAGCAGAGAGATAAGGTATTTAGGGTTTCCCACTCCCCTTGTATTGATATGTTAATTTATCTCATTAAGCAACTGATGCAAAGATCTTCCTATCCTGATTCCTCCTTTTTTTGATCCCAATTCTAGCCTTGAGGTCCTATGAATTTCTTAAGGTTTTATTCAAATTAAAAAAACCAATTTCTCGCCTATTTCTAATCCTGTTTTAGCTTTACTTAAGGCCTTGAAGGCCTATTAATTCGCTGGGGGCTTTGGGCCTGCTTTAGTAACGAGTCAGTTAGGAGTTGCTCCCCCATGTCCTGACATTCACATCGTCATGGCCTGGTCCAGCCCTAATACAGATTCCTCATCCAACCTAGACTACATGAGCTCTTTTTCCTTCAACACTTATCTACTTGAAGAGGCTCCAAGAGGATGTCTACCACAGACTCCTATTTGTAGAGATGTCTAACACGCTGTGATAAGCTCTCTACTGCTATTGCAGAAAAGGAGACCATACTAGCCCAGAATTTCAACATAAGAGATTTCCTTGCTGCGCAAGCCCATTAAATCTCAAATACCTTGCTTTTTCACTTGCTTTAGTATCGCCTAAATCTTTCCTAGGAACTGGGTGCTCCTCTATGTACCACCACTGAACAGCACTCAGTCAAAGACTTATTGTTCAAGAATTTCTCCATGATGTAATCAGTCTCTTTATGTACTAACCTATGCCACAACTATCTGAACCATTCATAACTCCTTCTTATGTGCCGCCTTTAACTCCCAGAAGTGACAGTACTACATTTGATCACCCAATTTTAAAAATCAACCTCAAGATGGCCTTGAGAATATGCACCATGTTGTCAGCCCTTCATAGCTCCGTCCATACTGAAGCATGGCTCTGGTGAGCACATTACCTTTCTTTATCAACACCTCTTTGTTTCCTTCCCTCGCCTCTATCTCATAGGAGCTCAGGCGTAATTTAGTAGACACTTATGAATCACCTTGAGTTGAGACCATTGAGTATTAGAATCCTAATTGTACATATTTGAAGATTAAATGAAAATTTAGGCTTTGAGTGCCAGTTTAAACTGATAATATTAATCACAATATTTTTTGCTATAAATTGACTATAGAGATGCCCTTAAGGATTTATAGAAGCAAGATAGATATTATAGCTATTGATAATATGCTTAAGTCCTATAATGCTAAGTATTAAAGTTTTTTGAGGAATTTATGTTTATGATCCATAAATAGCAGAGACAAAACTGATCTAGTATGCCTCTCTGATTCTGGGAATTATGCCTATGGCAGTAAAGCCTTGTCATAAAATGGAAAACTGATGACCCCTGAGGAATGATCTATGAGTGTAGTTTTTACTCGCTGTCTAGGTAAACTTTGCTTCCCTTGCAAGGTCTGTGCCTTGAGTTGGGAAAAAAGCTTCATAATAAACTTTTTACTTTTACGAGATTTTGTTTGTCAAGTAATTATCATAAGCCTTAATCAATGTTTTAAGGAAATACTAACTAATTCAGAGCTATTAATAAATATGCTCTAAAACAATCAAGATCCATTGTTGGAGTCAGATTGTTTAGGTTGGCCACAAACTTCCTACCATACCAGTACCGTATAAAAATTCAAATCTTATACTGTCTCTGTCTCCAAATGTGATACTAGATTGAGAATCTCAAGTTAAGTAAGCCTATAAACAGTGTCTATATCCTTGTTCCATTTATAACGCCAAAATTTATTATCATCATTAACTCTACCATCTAGTAGAACTATTTAAGTGCTACAAAAGATTTACTATAAAGATTCTTAACTTAAACTCTAAATTGTCTAGTGGTGGTTCATGTGCATTCAATTACCAATTGAGCTCCCCAATTAGTAAGTTTCTTGGTAAGTTAAATGCTTAAGACGTCTACAAAGAGGCCTATTACCCTTGTCATTAAAAAGACGCTTATTGTTAGGGCAAAGACAAATAATACAATCATTATAGAAGCCACATAATTAAATCTTAACTTTTAAAACCATGCACAGTAATGAAGAGGGTCAATAATTCCCTAAAACAACAAAAGTTGACTCAATATACTAAGCTTTATTGTTATGCGCTGGTGGCAAGTTCCAAATTGAAAGAGATAATACCAAAAACATACAGAACTTCATAGAACCAAGATAAAATGGTAAAAATTGTATATAACCACAGTTGTTCTTTAGCTATCCTTGCAGTCAATATACTACTCAAATGTGATGTCTAATTAGTTTTATTAATCAGATTAGTCAATGAAAACTAATTATTTTTTCAACAATTTCACTTCCATTTGTCCCAGAAGAAACATCAACCATGAATGAGACACACTTAAATTTACTCAGTACCCTCCCCTAGGGCCCACCAAGCATCCTTGTAAACTGGACCTATGACATCAGATATGCAAGCTCACGGCCTGTTACCCCAAACTGTGCTAATGGGACCCCAGTACTTGACAAAGGAGGCTTGTAGCATTATATAACCTAAGGGTGGTTTTGACAAAAACATAAAACAAAATTGCCTATTGGCATTATGATAACTTACTAATTCAGCTAGATCATTATATAAAAATAAAGCACATGTATTATTATTTTTTAGCTATTATTCTTCACTTTGTTAATTTTATAATATCTACAAACTATGAGGAAGAGTATAATTTTTTTAAAAGAAAAAGTAATTGAATCACAACATAAAGAAAATTGCATCTATATACCATATATCATAAACAAAGCAGAGTAACAAGTAGAGCATACTGGTGTTATACTACTCTTGACAGGCTTCACATTAGACACTTATGTTTCTCGTTTATATTTGGTGAAATAAAAATTATATATAGCAATTACTGTGCTTCTTGAATTATGATAAATTAATAGCTCTATAGATAGTATTGAAAGCTTTAATGATGAATATGCTATATCCTGGGCTTCTGCCTAAAGAATTTGAGAACTTAATAAAATAGTGCTATATATCAGCTGTACTAATTATCTTTTGGGGGTTCATATTGTTTCTATTTTTTAGAGCTATCAACTTATAAATTTACCTTAATATAGCAGACATTAGGAGCTAAGAAATAAACTTAAGATTAGAACTTATAACAGCTAGGTTGATGGGTTTACTAGCCTAAAATTAAAGACAATGTCAGTAGCTATAAATAATCCATATATGAGGAATTTCATATTTAATCTATATAACAGCTACTCTATAGATACTAAAAGCTTTTTAAATCTTCTAGTATCCCTCCACCTAGAATGATTCATTATTAAACTGCATCATTTAGAACTTGCATATCTTTTAAACAATTAAATTACATGAAACAGTTTTCAATATAAATCTATATAGTCAAGCATACAACTAGTAATTTATGTATAGCCCATGGTAAATTTGTCTAAACATTTTCTTCAGTTGTTTCTTCAGGTATGCCTTTATTTATAAAGCCCCTAATTTATAATCTAGAAATTTTTATTTTGACATGACGCTTCTAATCACAAAGTAGTTGCTAAGCTTTTGAGTTTTACTTATGATAGACTATAACCTCATGAGGACAACCATATTAAATGCTAAGTTAAAGCTACATATTATACTATTTTCTATTAAGTAGAATAGCTTATATTAATATTTTAGATATTGACCTTATCTTAATCAATATATTATATATAGAAAATGTCAAAGGACTACAAAACTATTGTATAACTTTATTTATTTAGCAACATTATTTTATTTATAATACTTGTTGATTCAGAAAACCTACAAGACTTATTTTTAGCACTAGTGGGCCCAACCCAAAAAGGGACATAGACGCATCTTTATTCTCAATAAGTCAAACAAAGGGATTATTTTTAGTAAAAATCTAACATGGCACTTGATTAGTAGCTAAGACGCCGTATCAGATAGGGAAGGGGGGTCAGGAGAATCTCCATCCAGCGTGACCTGGAGAACATGCAAAAGAGTGGAAAGGATGAGAGTTGGGGCGTCAGCAGCATGGAGTTAATGGCTCTATAAGACTTATTATTTTACAAATAATTTATTTTCAATCAATATGAGCAGCCGTTTCTGAGTCATCAAATTCTAAAATAACCTTTACAACAAAGTTACTGTAACTAGATAGATTATCTTATCAGGTGGTGGCTACCCTAGAAGGGTCTTTCCTAATATTCTTTTAGTGAGGGTTTTGTTGAAAAGAATTTTATATCAAGTACTGGCTAGAAATGTGGTGTGGTATTATTGCTTAAGGTCAATCCTTCTCATTTACGTAGAGCTACTACTATATATTTTTAGTATAACATGTATGAGGGATACACAGTTTTTTGAATCTTTATATTGAATTGCGCTATATAGTCACCTTTTGAGAAATGCTACTATAGATTAAATATTATTATGGTAATATGATATATCTACTATTGATATTTAACCTTATATAATATGAGAAATTGAGTTTTTGCTTCCTAAAAACTGGACTTTCCAAAACCTAGGGGTGATACGTCAAATTATACAATTAACATGAATGTGCTATTAAGATCATGAGGAGGGGAAAGTGGATGGAGCAACAAGAAAAGATGGTGACTTATGCACTAAAGTCACTTCAACTTGCTCTAAATGGGCGAAAAGTTGACGCATACCAACCAGTAATGCTAATTTTAAGTGAGTCTTAAGGTTCATTAGGAATGGAATCTCTCATACTTTTGCATAGAATTCTGCATGGAAATGGAAGTTTTAGTCAAATGACCGATTTATAGGTCAAGAAACAATGGGAGCAATTACAATTAATCAGTGTCTGAAAATAATTGAGTCATAAAATTTTTGGCCCCTGAGTTAGTCAAATAAAGGTTATCTAATAATGGCTAAAAGCTAACAGTCCATTGGCAAGTTTAGAAGTGGTGTAAGTTTAAAGCATTAAATTATAGTAGCATGTATATATCCTGAAAGAAAAGGATGGGCTTACATGGGCCCTGTGGTATGAGCAGTGTAGGACGCTTGTTTTTTATTGACAAGAGTTTTCAGAGAGAGCTGAATCATTGTCATCATCTCATAGTTTAAAGAGAGTTAAACTGATGTTGAGGAGGGTAAAATACTAGAAGGCGTTGGAAAATTGGTGCTCTCATAGATAAATATTTTGCAATGTAAAATATCTATGCATCATGTGTGATGCTTTCTAGAAAAGGCTCAATCCAGGTCCTAGGCACTATAAGGTAGAAGAATTCTTTTTAATCACTTTTGTCTCAGAGCTAGGAGGTTTGGCTTTAGTATGTAATAATGATAAACTCAACCTATGATCTGTATATTTTCTGATTCGTTTATTTCGCAGTTTGGGATGATCAGGGTAATCCTAAAGCTGCTTATGACAGTCGCAAGGTTGAGTCCCAATTTGACACAGGTGTAGAGTCACTGAAAGGTTGATAATAGGGTTATAAAGTTATTAAGGTATAATGTGTCCATATGTCATAAATACCATGTTTCTTTCCTAGAATTGGCTTAAAATGGTTGCAAGTGCCTGAGTGAGTGATTGGACTACCGTATCAAGCATCAAATCAAAAATACCAATTTTTTGTATTAGATGTTGATAAAAGGGGCACACATGGACAAGGAATATGACTTAATATAAGATAAAAAACATCATCTATCTAAGCTCTAACTCAGTACAATATTGTGACATCCCATCTTTCAATAAGTGTGTTGATTGCATCCATGATATTCTTTGTTTTCATGAGAGCTGACCCACTGGTTTTTAATAAACCCTCAAGGTTCCAGAATTTCTTATGGTTACTTTTGCCCTAGTAAGCAAGAGTTTTCAGAGCCAATTTTGTGATTGTGTTATAGTATGAATTTACTCATGCATCATAAAACTTGCAGTACCTTTCAATGGTTTTAACTATAATTCTTACATCCTTGCTGCTACCCACTCCATATCCTTGTCTTTTTCAAAGTCTACCTTCTTAGTTGGTATTTTCTCTTGAACTGTAATGACACTGAGTACCTACTGAGGGTGGGTGTGTTGAATTTTGATGGTTAACATGAAAATAAACACTTCAAGAAAACAATCAATGCTGATAGATTACACCCATTGAAAAATCCTTTTATCCTTAATAATTTATTTGCATAATCTAATAAATCAGATCACCTCAAAACCACCTTAATTGTGTTTAAACAACACAATCATTGTATCTAATAATAACTGTAAGATAATATTATTATGGCCAATTATGGGACCAACTTGGGTGAATCAAGTGGGTTTATGGCACAAACTTAATTGCATTTTTGAATTAAATGCAGATACAATTAATGAATATTAAATCTTATATTTGATGATCATTGTAATCAGTAAGATAGTACTTGCACATGGATGTCCCAAATAGGGAGTGCCTAGTACTATTGAGAGGCCTGCCAACGTCATAATTAGGGATAAATCATTATTTTAATTCTATATAATCTTTCCCCTCATTTTATTGTATTTTATCAGCTTTATTATGAAATATAATTGGGTTAATTATAAGGTGAATATACACTGCTGAGGTGCTAACAATAAGCATAAAAATCTTTCTGATCATGAGAGGTGTAGTGCCTCTAATTAGGCTGAAATAATTGTAATTTAGTTAATTTAAGAGCCAAAGAAACTTAAGGAATTTTTAATAACAAATTCCATAAACCATAGCAGATTGGCATGGCTTTAATGAACTAATCTAAAAATTTGAGTAAGGCCAGGAGATACCTTAGTGGTGTAAAATATTGGTGCCTGGCCCTAAAATAAAAACATCATCTTACCTTATAATCATATTTCAATCTTATACTTTATTATATTAATCCAATTTTCATATTAAGAAGTGTAGACAAGCATTCAGGGGAGCTTATCATTATTAAATGCAATAGGAGAGTTCCCAAAGAGAGGGTAAAAATTTCCAGAAGAGACTAGAAGAGTCATGCATCATTATTTAGCTTTTTGAGCTTCAGAATGGTTATAACTTCTGTAAGTCACATAGTATCAAAAATAACGCCAGAAACTCTTCCTGACTATTGAAACAGTATTATATTTAATAAGCGAGTAAATCCTCAAAAACTTACAAGTGGTGCTCACTATAGGGGTTTCAAGCATAAGAAAGGTGTACATGGGGCTCAGCAGGCCACTACATCAAACACAATCACCCAGGAAGCCTACACCCTGAGGAAACTTCCCAAAAAATAAAGACCAACTAACGTTGTTACACCTTAGCCAAGAAGATAGGATAGTTGAAGATTTTTATAAAAAATAAACTAACCTTATTTATAGAGTTATCAAATAAATCAGAGGTAACAATCTGAATAAACTGATATAATATAAAAAGCAAGTATAATATAGGGAACTGCAATAATGCTCAGTGGCACAGCGGTGGATGGATGCAGCAATGCATCATTGATTCCATAGTTTTGATAATCATGTGGTCATGATTTTGGCTGTATTATGATTTATATAATAACATGAAACTAGAATGTTATCTAAATAAGGGGATAACGATTCATGTGAATCAGACCAATTCCTCTCAAAAGGGTGTTCATAACTATAGCTTTCAGTGAACTATAATGTTTTAACCTCATCAACCTTGGCTATTGATTTGATGCAATTGATTTATCTTTAGTGATTTGTGTCTCATTTTAATTTAAATATTAAAATGAATTGACCATATTGCCGTTCATTTGGCATCATGTTCTTATTGGTTAGTTCATAATTTCTCAAGAATCACTTTGTCTGAGTTAACCCATGTCATCGTTCATTTGACGTCATTCATATTGTTTATTCAATCATAGTATATTAACTAATACGCCCAAGTTAGTCCGTGTCACTTGTCCACTTGGTACTCATCTCAAAGTGCTGAATCAAAACTGAATTAACCAAAAGTTGAATCACATTTATCAAAGTAAATTAGTTGACAAGAGTGCCTGACATAACTAATCACATATGATAAGCATCTTTAGTTGGAGATAGGTTCAGCCCTAGCCAAAGCTGAAATAAACTTGAAATAGAATTTCAACAGGGTGTTCAAGAGATTTAAAAAACTGTTGTTCAAAATTGAGATTAGTGGGTCTTTTTCAAAAGTACCTACTCAATATATATCTGTCAACAATTGGATGTGCGACTAATTGGTTCAAATATATTGGGGTTGATTCTCTTCAAAAAGATCTTAAAACTCCCCTTCTGAATCTCAACAGAATAAACCCAATTAAGACAATGATTCTACCTTTACGCCTCAGCCAAATCACCTTGCTTTTATAATCAGTATATGCTGAACCCTCAAATAATTGGTGGAATCCTACTGAGGTCCCCTCACGCCCAAACTGCAATTTAGTTCACAGTTCTAAGCAAGATAAACCCTTTTTATAGACCTGAATGGGGTCCAAGGAGTAATAGTATATTAATCACCGATAAACCCCTAGGGCCTCAGGTCATCAACTGATGTAAAATTATTTTTTGAGGTTTGATTGGATTTAATTTATTAATATTTACTCATGGATACATCCTACCTGCTATCGTCCCACCCCAAAGTCAAGTCAAGGGGAAGATATTTAGCAAGTCTGATAGGTCAGATCTACATATTTCCTAATTGAGCAATCCTCTGCTTATGCCAAATTTTATCACTCCTCTTATTTTTAGCCTCAAATGCATTTAAGCAAAAGGAGGAGATATTGTAATAGGGTTCTTTCTTTCTACTCCCCAAAGGTTTTGATACCAATAAAAATCTTAAAGATTAAAATCTCTCTATAGTAAAACTTTTCTTTCTCGTTGCAAAACACTTTTGCAACCCATTCAATTCAAGACTAAATCTAGTTTGATAATCTCATAGAGGGGATTAGTCTGCGCCCATGTCTGGGAGCAGTTGGGCAAGCAAGGCAAGAGGGGCAGGTGGAAGGCCCGCGGCCTCTAACGTTCAAAAACGCCCGGAGAATCTGGCGGAATAGAAAAAAATCTAAAAAAACTGGTGGTCACAATTTCCCCGGAGATACTCGCATGGCAAGCACGATGCAACCAGTATTTCAATACGCCACATTCCCAGCCACTTTCATTGGTGGAATTTGGAGTCCGTGTGTATCTGGACATCCAAAAAACGGCCCTATGGGAAAAATTTTGTGAAGATGTACACAAAATTTTCCCAACCGCAGTGTACGTTGCACCTCACTCCATGTCACGCAGTTGGCTGGACCTAGGTTTTGAAAGCAAAATAGCAGCAGATGAGGCTGCAGAGGTGCTCGTAGTGGTCAACCTCCCCGAAGGGCAACGGGTCATCGAAACTAAATGCACCAGATGGACAAAATCAAACCAAATTTTCCTCGCGTTTGACTTTTTGCCTACTACGGTAAAATGTGACATTTTGGAGCAACACCTGAAAGATGGTCTCACCATATATGGCAAAATACAATCTTTCAAAATGCAACGTTTCACGCTGATGCCACACCTGTGCACCGGCAAAGCCATCGCAGTTCTGACCCCAACTGAGGAGATCGTGAAGGACCTAACCCAGATCCTGCACTCCACCTTTATTGACATTGCAGGGCACACCACCCACCCATTCTGGGTAACCGTGGACAGCGCGCCCCCCATTTGCACCCACTGTGACGCGTTCAGCCATAAGGCACATGCGTGCCCCATTAAAGAGGGCGTTACATTCCAAGAGCACCCCTCAGCGGCCATGGCCAGCGGAGAGGCGCACTATGAACCAACTGCAAGCACCAAAGAGGCTTTCCCGTGGGGAGCACAAGGCTGCTACCTATTGGTAAAGCCCATCTCCCGCAGGAGTGGAAGAAGGCCAAGCAGGCCCATAGGACTGCGGCCAAGGAAGCGGCCAAGGTCACCACCACCATCCCACACTCATAACGCCAGGAGGACATGGAGACCTTCACGGTGGAAGCAACTCAGGAATCCATCACCCAATCAGATTGGGAGGCCCATGCTGAATGGGCCACTCAATCTGAGGATCTGATGGGAGGTTCAATCTCACCCAATCGCTGCACCCAAGCCCCAGTTGAAACTGACTTGGGACCTATCCCAACCGAAAAATTTTTTTTTGCCCCACTCGACGGTGCACTGAACTTATCTGTACCACAAAAAATTCGTCCGACGTCGGGAAAATAAAAAGTGAAGGCCAAAGCCAATGCGACTCTTTCTGCAAAAATTAACAAAAACCCTGATAGCGTTGCTACTAATACCCGCACTGGTGTGAAAGCCCGTGGGGACATGGAAGAGGCTGGTGGGCCAGGGGGCCCACCCCCTCACACCTAAGGTGCGATGGGGGAAACCTTCACTCTAGGGATGCTGAATATCACCGGACTCAAGGCCTCCCCGTCCCAGGCTAGGAAACTGAGTTTTTTACAAAATAATTTACCCGTGGATATCCTGGCCATCCAGGAAACCCACTGTCCATGAGGTTCCGAAGATGCTTGGAAAACAATGCTCCTACCATCCCTATCCTTTTGGTTGAAGCACTGTGGGGTGCTAATTCGGAAAAACAATTTTTTCAAATTTACATCTTCAGAAACATTCCTAAATGACCGAGTGCTCGTTGTCACCTTCTCATGGGCCAATGTTGCACACACAATTGTCAACATTTACGCCCCAAACGGGGCACAAGAGTGTTGGGAATTTTTCTCGTTGGTCAAATCCCTCCCGCTACCCCCCAATTCTTTCCTAATCAGCGACATGAACTGTTGGCTAACCTCACCAATGGACCAGTGGCTGCCCTCACCCCACACCCCACAGGGTCATGTAGAACTACGCATTCTAAAAGCCACCCTTGGGTTAATGGATGCGCTGCCGTGACATGCCCCACTGCTCGAAAACATGACGCGTCCCCACATCCACAATGGCCAATTAAGGTCCATGACCTGCATTGACCTTATTCTAGCGCCGGCGAAATTCCAACCCCACATCTCCCACTTCAAAACAACAAAAATGGAATTCTCCAACTACTGACTGGTCTTGATAACATACCACTTACCTGTCACAGTTGCAAAGGCCCCACATTGGTGCAAAATCTGCCCCCCGGAGCTTGCGTCACCAGGATTTTCCACGTGGGTGGAAGAGGCAACTTTGGCAAAATTGTTTGTTGCACCGTTTTGCGCGGACCCCATTTCCACATGGGCAACTTTCAAAAAAGACACCATCCGCCACTATCGCCATCTCTCATCCAGACGCTCATGAGCCACATTGGCAGTTATATTGTGCGCACTGGCAGAATTGGCCCACTTGGAGTCCAACATTCCAGCCTCAGGATATAGCCCTGCATGGGGACAGAAGTGGGCGAGGCAGCAGCCCACCTCAACGCACTTGAAAGGCAACACAAACATTGGGTTTGTGTCCAATACAGGGCCACACGCATCACTAAAGGCGACAAGTGCACCGCATACTTCTTCAAAAAAATTTTTGCACCACGCCAGAGTGTGGCCTGCACACAGGTGTGAAGATCAGACAATTCTATCATAGACACACTGGCCAAAGTGGCAATCAAAACGCAAAGATATTACTCTGAGTTATACTGAGCTGAACCAATTCAGCCGGCCAAAATGGCAGAATTTCTCAACAGAGCTCATATCCGCACCATTTTCTGATACCCGGAAATAATGAATTTAATTACTCCGAACAAATTATGGACTACCATTCGCGGTGCGCCAAACCAAAAATGCCCAGGCCCAGATGGCATTCCATATGAGTTCTACAAAAAATATTTTAAATACATATCCCCATTGCTGCTAGCCTCACTCAACCAAAGCCTGTTGGAAATGCGCCTCCTACCAGGAGGACATGAGGCTTTTACAGTCACACTCTTCAAGAAAGGGGATAGGCTAGACTTAGCCAACTGGCGCCCCATTTCTCTAACAAACACAGACACCAAAATTTTAACAAAAATCATGGCTAACCGTTTAGGGACTGTAGCATCTGCCACCATCTCTCCAGAACAATTTGGTTTCATCCCCATAAGGTCAATTTGGGATAACGTGCACTCTGTGGCTAATGTGTGTCAGTCCACAGCCTCTGGGGCACTTGTATTCTTGGACCAACAAAAGGCCTATGATAGAGTAAACTGGGAATACCTTAGGGCCTGCCTCCAACAATTCCGCCTACCTCCCCGCTTCATTAACTGGGTGATGCTGCTCACGGAATCTGCAACAATGGCTGTGCGCGGCCCAGGTTTCCTAACGGAAGTAGTCCATCCTCAAAGGGGCCTGCGACAAGGGGACCCCCTTAGCCCACTCTTATACAACTTCAGCCTTGACCCACTACTGCGAAATGGGAATGCCCAACTCACTGTGGTCCATGTGCCAGGCCAAACCCCAGTCAAGATGATGGCATTTGCAGATGATTGCATGGTGGGGGTGTCTAATAACAAAGATGCACGCGCGCTTGAAGCCCTCATCCAGGAATATTCCCGGGTAAGCAACGCGGCACTGAACGCCTCCAAAACCGAAATCATCCTCCTTGGTCAGTTTCAGAACTGCTGGGCCCCAGCAAGTAGTTCCCAACCCAGCCCAGCTGCTCGCCCAAGTCCACGCCTAACTAACTCAAAACACACCGCTCCACTGGTGCTCCCCTTTGTGCTGCGACCTACCATAGGACTGGTACGCCATCTGAGCGTGTGGTTGGAGGCAGGAGGATACGCGTCAGCAGTAATGGAGGGACATATACTGGACAACGTGACGAAGCGAATCGCCTCTCTCAGAGCCCACCCTACTACCCTCACTGGCAGGGTTGTTCTTGCCAACTCTATGCTCCTATCCAAAGTCTGGTTTGGAGCCCACGCCATCCCCTTCTCCCCAAGCTTCTTCGAATCCCTGTATGCTTTGCTACAAGGTTAGCTTTGGTCAGGCCGCCCTCCACCAGTACGGCTAGAGGTCATGTTTGGCCCTCATCATCATGGTGGCATGGGCCTACTTGACTTCAAAGCCCATGCCGCCAAGATCCTAGGCACCTGGATTGCGGCTGTCACTGCTCCTACACTCCCATCCCAACACTGGTCCCGCACGGCCCACTCCAACTTCTCCCGAGCCTTGGGCCTCAACAATCCATCAAACCCCCACTCCCTGATGAAATACCTCGCATCACACACATCAGCCACAGGTCCTCACGGGACCAAAACCCACTACAAACGAATCCTACTCTCCATGCGAAGCGCAGAGTGGAGAATTTGTATTAGTGGACATACAACCTGAAGAGGCCGCCCCTCTCCTCAGTTCACACAAGAGGTACAGGGGCTACCCATCCATGATGGCGTGATCCCCATTCGACCCCAAGTCCTATCCAGGGTGGACTACCTGGACATGATGGACATCCCTTATTCCACTGAGACCCAAAAGACTATCTGGAAATACGCACACCATCCTCTGTTGCAGCCTCAAGTCCGTTCCCATGTGTGGCGCTGCCTGAGGCGGGTGTATCGTACAGCTGAGCGCTCTAATGCTTTACACTCATCCTGTGTCGTGTGTGGCCAGTATGGAACGCTGTTTCACCACCTGGAGAAGTGCCCCACCTCTAAAGTAATATGGCGCGAAGTCCAACGTCTGCTAGGCCAGGATCAAACACATCCCTTCAGTCTGTCAAGAGATATGTTTGCTTCATCAATGGCCTCCCCCTCCCACCCTCCCTTCGTGCTCTGGTGGTTGCAATCGCCATGTGGACGATCCACACGATTGTCTTGGATGCAATCGCCGGATCCATCCCCACCCTCCCTGAAGCTGTCCACAGATTCCGGTCTCATTTGGTGGATCACTTTCAAGTGTGGATGTTTGGATATCTCCCACCACGTCGCCGGCAGCTGGTCTCCTCCTGGTTCCCAGTCTGGTTCATCAAATCAGACCCCTTCCTCCACACGTGCTCAATAGTGGCTACGCCCCCTACACACGTTCCCTCTCCCTTCTCATAAGTGGCGTTCCCGCTGGCAACAAGAGATAGCATCGCTTCTCTGGGGTGCCTCACCTGGTACTGAGTTTTGTCTCGTCTGAGTCATATTCGGAAGTGTCCATCCCATGGTCAGCCTTCCCCGCAATAAATTTAAAATTTAAAATTTAAAATCTCTCTATAGTTTATAATTTTTTCTTTAAATAAAAGTCTAATAGATATCACAAGTTTTAATACTCTGACAATTGAAAACTGTTGTAATCCTGTAAAATAGCTCTTCAAGCACTTACTCCACCAGGATTCCAACAACTGGTGCTTACTACAGGGGCACCTGTACACCACAAAACCTTTGTTTAAAAATGGAGGCTGTTGGGGTGAGCAACCATTACAAACTACCCGCTGCTGCTGTTCCCAGGGCTAGCCGCTTTAGTATAACAGCTAGTCATTGCTTTGTCTTGACTTAAAATGCTCAAACAGCACCCTTGTCAAGGCCCTCATGGGGCCACTCCATTGATTCAAAACCCCTTTGAGAGAAAAATTTCCCCAAGTGAGGGATGCATTGCCTTGTTCCTCATTATATATGAATCTGTCATGGAAGGAACCACTAAATACCAGAAAGTTATGTACCTCCTCCCTTGTTTGAGTCATCTTGCTCAAGAGATAATGGTTCTAAGTATGGCCACCCTCAGCACCTTGGCGGAGGTGAAGGAACCTCTGTTGAAGAGTTGGTTTAACGCAGAGTTTACGTCAGAGGAAAAAAGCCTAATGTGCCTTAGCATGTAAAAGAAAGAATCAATAGCCTCCTTTTGATGAGAAGTTCTATAGTGAAGCCCAGACACTATTATTTGCAAAAATGTTACCACTTGACGCCGTTGCTGATATACTGATTGGATTAGCTCCTTACCCACCCTTGGAGATGCACATCTATGCTGTAAAATGCTCCTTCCAGACTTTATGGGATAACAAAGAAACTCTGCTTGTGGTGGCTGACTCTATGAACCTGAAACTGTACAAAAATCCCAAAGGTAAGAGTCCACCATGACCCCTCTAGCCTCCTCTATGGCAAACTCTCTCAAGGAACCTGCTCCCACAGTGCAGCTCTCCCTGAGTCTCCTCCGCCAGGTGAGAATATACAGTGTATACTGGCGGTGACTGTGTAGTGCTCCCCGCCACCCCCGCACCTAAAGTGCACCTTGTACAGTCAGTTACAACGTGGCCTCGCTCCATTCCTCCTCTAAATGGCCTTCTGATGTAGTCCAATTGTCACTTTCCTCTAAGATGCAATTCATGTCCTTCTTGGCATCTCCCCTTGCCGTCCATAGCACAAACCCTGCTCCCCTGGGGCGGCCAAAGCCCGCTAATCCAGAGTGCAACCTCCAAGGCATTGCAGTTACCACGCCTACTGCAAAATTTAAAAGGGTAGTTGAGTGCACAAAGGACATCCACTGCCTAAAGGGAATTTTTAGCCCTAACCTTCATCCTGTGGACTTCCTGACGTGCATAGATAACCCCTCTGATGACGAATCTGAAGGAGTTGTGAAGATGTGGGATATTAAAACTAGTTGCTCCGCTGAAGTAAGGATACCAGACTGGTTAAACCCTGGAAGAGTAGAGATGGCTGGGATACCCCACGGAACTTATCTCTGTCAGTTGCTAAGGTGTTCTGAGTTTATTGATACTGCCAGTGATGCTTATCAGGTCGTTGTCATGCTGATCCAGTCTACTTAGCATATTAATATTTTAAAATCTATCAAAGAGAATTACTTTGAAAGCTCGAAGGCTTACTTCCACTTTTTTCATATCAAGGAAGATCTAGCTCTCTCCCCTAATCTTGGTGGAACACTAACCAAGGTTGTCTTCATCCTTTGAGTTTGGGTTTTGGGTATCCTTAACACTGGTTCTCCAATGAACGTTATTTCCTTGAGGCTAATTTTAGAAGATTATTCTGTCCCCTTACTTATAATAGACTCAGAGTTTGGCCCACCAGGTCTAAACAGCAATTGCACTATTGGGGCCTACTACTCTTTACCCATCAGATTTGGTAAACTCATTCTGTCAGCCCCAGTTGCGGCTTTTATCTAACATTATGTATGACATTCTCATTAATACCCAATTAATTCTCGAATTTGATGGAATCATCAACCTGAAACAGGTCTATCTCTCCCTGCATAGAAATGAGGTTCCCTTGGTTCTAACCAATAGCGAACTCAATAATAAAGAATACTCTTGTTCAGTTGAGTACCCCTCCTCCGCATTATCTTTACACTTTACTACAGTAGGGTGGTTACAAAGAAGTTGCCAAAATTAGTGGACGCGCTAGAGGACATTCCCTTTCATGCGTCTGAAGTGGTAGTGGTCAAGGTGGGTGAACAAAGAGTGATTGACACCAAGATAGCCTTGCAAATCCCCCATAACTGCCTATTGCACCTACCCAGCATTGATGGGATAAGTCCCTTAGAACCTCGAGTGTTGCCAGGCATACTAGACTCAGCCTACCAGCAACCTATCAACATCTGACTAAGGAATCGTAAAGTAAGGACCTGATTGTAAAGAAACATCAGAAAATTTGAAAAGGCCTGCTGATTCCTATTGAGGACATTTTACAAGTCCATTATATTGAGTCTGTGCTAGAAATGGTCTTACCTGCTGATCAATTGGTATGCACGTTGCCCACCGTCCAAATTACTGATGAGCTAACCCCCGTTGAGCTTTAAAAAGGCCACTATTTGCTATAAGCCTACGGTGACATATTCTCTAAATATGATACTAACTATGGCATATGAAGTATTTAAGCAACACCATTGATTTAAAGATGACCATCACATCTTCTCCAAGCCCTATCATAGTCTTAATTCAAAGAGCAACAGATGAGGATAGAGCTCAAACAGCTCCTAAATGATGGGTTACAGGTACCCTCACAAAATTCCGTGGTTGCCACCTTTATTGGTAATAAAAGAAAAATGGAGGTCATCAGGTCATATTGGACTGCTGGAGACTAAATAACCTCACAAAAGATGATGTTTATCTTATCCCCCACATTGATGTGCTTTATCACAAACTCTCTGACTCCAAATTCTTTTTAGCTATGGATTTGGCCAGAAGGTACTGGCAAATGGACCTTTCTCCCTGTCAGGATTCCTACCCAAATCGGATATTTGGAGTGAATAGAGGATGGGATTGAACCCAAAATTGCAAACTATTGGGAATTCTTCCTGACAAAAATCACAGCCTTTCTACATCAGAGATAAACCTTAACTAATTTCAAGCCCAAAATTGAGGTTCAAATCAGATCTATGTGGCGAATGAATCCCAATTAGGTAATAAAAAATAGCTCTTGGCTTAGTATGCATTGAGATGTACTGGGTAACTTCCCTGATCTCCTTATAATCTCGTTTCTAAGCAAATAAAGATGACTCTTTTCACCTCTTTTAAGACAAAATTAGGCAAACATATTTAGAAAATACCTCTCCAGACAAAGCATCTGGAATAAAGCCATTTTGATCATGAAAATTAATAAAGTTAAATTGTAACACCAAGGAGCTTTGGGTCACCTTGCCTTCAAAATTAAAAAGGGACAAGAGATCTAAACCCTTGATCCTGACACTC
The DNA here is from genome assembly GCA_022478985.1 of Massospora cicadina. Classification (NCBI taxonomy): domain Eukaryota; kingdom Fungi; phylum Entomophthoromycota; class Entomophthoromycetes; order Entomophthorales; family Entomophthoraceae; genus Massospora; species Massospora cicadina. The sequence goes on from JAKSZP010015804.1 coordinate 74,775, forward strand.
CTCAAGATCAAGAAAATGTGCTCTTATATGTATTGGAGGTCTATTACAATCCACCCACCTGCCACAAAGGTTGTGCAATGTGCCGCAACTTTCCAGCAAGCCATGAATCACATCCTCCAGGGCCTGTTAGCTAAATATGCTCCTCAGCTAGGACTGATAACCCTTACAAAGCCCTGAAAAGATTAGCTTAACACATCAATCAGATGCAGTCTGATGTCATGATTAATTTACCTAAAGCTGTCACAAAAGAAGACCTAGCTTCTAATGAGCATAGACAACCCTTACCTGACTTCCTGGTATCAGTTTGGTGTTATATTACAATCACATTACCCCAGAAGCGGTAAGCTTGGGTCATTTGGGAAGGATCCAAATAATTATGAAAAAGAGTAGCAATATGTATTCTATCTAGTCGCTTTCATCTGGCGGTACTATCAACAGAGTCCATGGTCAATTTTTATGCACTTTTTCCCCTAACATTCTTGAAGGGGTAATGTCAGACGATTAGATGTGTGACTAATTGATAAAAATGTATTGGGTCAACTTTCTCAAAATTATTGTAAAACTCCCCCTTTAGACTCCCAGCTGAATAGCCCCAATTGGGGTAATGCTTTCACTCTATGCCTCAGCCAAATCACCTTGCTTTTATTAGTAAGAATATGCCAAACTCATAGGAGCTTTGGTGGACACCTGCTAAGTCCCCTCATGCCCAAACTTCAGTTTTGTTCAAAGTTCTAAGCGGAACCATCCCCCAATATATAGACCTGAATGGGGTCCAATGGGATAAAAATTTCTTCACTAATCACCACTTAAAACCTCAGGTCATCAGCTGAGTTGAAAATATCATTAAGAGATTTTTGGTTGAATTAAATTTACAAATCCTTACCTCATGGATACATCCTACCTGCTATTGACCCTCCCTCAAATTCAAGTTAAGAGGAAAAGATTCTCGCAAATCTGATAGGTAAAATCTACATATTTCTAATTGAACAATATCTGCTTATGCCAAATTATATCACTTATCCCATTTTTAGCCGCAAATGCCTTTAAGTACTAGGAAGTGACATTATAATAGGAGTTCTTTATTTTATACTCAACAAACTTGTTGATACTAAAAAAATTCTGTAAAAAATCAAAATTTCTCTGTAGTTTACAATATCCCCTTAATTTAAGTCTTTAATACCTATCACAAGTCTAAATACTCTGGCAACCATTAAACTGTTGTAATCCTGTGAAAATAGCACCTCTGAGTAAAATTTCTCACCAAGACTTTAACAATATCTTTGAAAAACTGGTTGGATCAATATCTACGTGTGCAGATCTTGTTATAGTGCTAAAAGTTGACCACAATTTGTGCAATATTACATAGGCGGTTAAGAGACTTAACAAGATAGAGGAATAGGCTACTATATTATATGCTTTTCCCATATCATAAAAGTGTTAAAACTGTTGGTAGATTTTTATTATAAGGGTAAGGTGGCATATGATTATTAAAGTTGTCCCTTAGTAATCTTCAAGTAATAAAACCATGTTGTAAATTATATAATTTAGTAATAAAACTTAATGATTTTATGGCCATCTTGTTAGTGTACAACTTATAGTGTATTAATAGGGCAATATTACAATGTTTTACATTTCTCCAAGTTCTGTTTTTTTTGCGCATAGAAGTTTTTTTAGTCCTTTTAAATCTGCATATACAAATTATTTGATGGACGAGAAGAGCTCTTGTTATTATTGTACAATACTCATGGTTTTAGGCAATATAAAACATATGAAAATTTTAGCTCATGGCGTTTGTAAGCTGTGGTAAAAACAATGTCTTTAATATTTTTATTACTGAACAATTTTGTGAGGCTTCATTTGTTTGAGTGTCAGTTAGGCCTATGTTCCCACTGAAAGAAGACCTGGGTACTTTAGGTATTAAACGTTGGATTTATCAATTATTATTATAAGCTGTAGGTTAGTTCTGTAATTGATTATTTATTTATGATTTTAAATCGTTCTATATAATATTGTAAACTTTTGCGCTTAGATCAAGCCTTATGCTTTCTTAAAAGACGTTGGTGGTTTTTACCATTGTGCATAGTGGATAAATGATGTAAAGTTTATTATGCATCTTACTTGGGTATCATGCTCCTTTTGGAGGTTCTGCTGTGCTTCCTCTAAGCTTCTATCTTCTGGGGTGGGTACTGGTTAGCAATAACGCTACTGGTGTCATATTCTTGCCTGTGCTCGTTTCATTTTAATCTTTCTTTGTAAAGATTAAGCTAAAGAGCAAAATTTTGCTGCACTAATGATGGCATCTTTTCAGTTTCTCAGCAAGTTGTGAGATGTAGTTGAAGGATCTGGAAGAGACAGTGCTTAAATTAAGATTGAAATCAACTTGTCTCAAATAAAAGAATATCATAGTAGTACCATAGACACCTTACCCAGAATCTTAATGAGGGCTTTATGGTATTTTATGAAGAATCATGAGGTTCCAATGGTTGCTCAGGTTGTTGTCCCTTACATTTTGAGAATAATTTTTCTACAGGTGCAGTCCAAACAAACTTGCATCAATTCACTTTCTGAATTGTAACTTTTTTTGAATAACTTAAAATGCAGCACATTCCATAGAATAATACTTAAGATGCATATCTAAAGCCTATGCAGCTCAGAAAGTCCTCATGATGGTTGTTCCTGGAGATTTTGTGCTTCTGCTATATAACTGTTTCTTATGCAGTTAAAGTGTATTGTAGTCTTCCATGATATTAGTGTCCTAAGGTAAAATAGCTAAATTAATTTATGCAGGCGGCAGTTCTGAACCTGTAAATTATTTTAAAAATAGATTCTGGTGATGTAAAGATCAATATATTATTAATATGCTTATCTGTAGTACCATCCATCTTGGTGTGCTTTGAAAAAAAGTAATGTGATTTGTAAATTAAATTACAATGAGGGATTTTTAATTAATTTGTTAAAATATGGGTCCTAGATTTTATGCAATTATATCAGAATAAGCATACATAGGCTTGAATAACTGCAATTTTAATTTTTGAAGTTCAGAGATCTTTTGATAATTTTGCCTTTAGCTAATATTCTCAAATAATTATCCCTATTAACTGAAGATTAGGGGTTTAAGGTGACGAAACTCACATTGTTGCCAAGCCATCTATTGAGTTTTTTCAGCGCTTTTGCTTTTATATGATTATGTTTTTATATCAATGAGCTTAACTTTTTGTGAGTAGCATGTAGAGCTCCTGTGAGCTAATGTAGAAGTTTTGTTTGGCTTTTTGTGGTAAACTTTATAAAGTGGCATAGAATTCAAGGCCCTTAGCAAGAATGCAATTGCATTTAAAATTTCATAAATATCTTTTTAGAGGGTGGGCCTCATTGAACAGTTTGTTCATGATCTCTTTATCAAGCACTGAAAAAGTAACTTTTTTGATTAAATAATATATTTTTGGAGGGCTGAGGTCCTGCCACAACAACTGCAGCTGGTTTCTTTACATTTCTTATTGCTAATCCTGGGTAAAAGTGTGACTGGACGTGTAAGATTGGTAGGTTCTTCAGGTGAATGCTTTTACTTGGCGTGACGTTATCAATGTAATAGCTTATAGGTTGCACTTTCTGTAAAAGTTTTTTCTTGATAGGTGTGTTATGATTTTAGCCTAATATGAAAATTTGAGCACTTTTAATGACAGTATCAAATCTGATCTAAAGAAGTGATCACTTCTGATGTCAGGGTTCAAACCCAATACAGAGTACTGAATACTCCGCTGTCATGGTACAAGCATAATCAAAATGTTTAGATATCTCTAAATCATAATGATTGTAGATACCGCCAAAATTGAGAGTTTTAATTGAAAATAATATGTCTCAGAAGTTCTGTAAAATTCCTAAAGGATTTGAGCTCTATTCTTCTAATTAATTGACCCTTAAAATACAGTGGGACTACGTTTTTTATAAGAATATTTTTGATTGTTGCTAATATATAGCATAATTATGAAAATATATCTTTTAGGGAGGTTTTATTTTAATTGTACTTAATTTTTTATATTAAAGTTTTTTCTTGGGTCTTTTGTAGCCCTGAACATTTTATTGAGAAAATTGAACTCACCCCTTTGTCCTGAAAAAATTTCTGGTAATCTCTTTCAGGTCTTCAGAATCCATGATGAACCTCAACAACCATAATGAACAGTAGTGACTTGGCATAAGATACTTCTTTTTACTGTTGAACCTCCGCCTCAGTGAGTGGGCGGTTAATGCACATTAAGGAGAATCTGTCATATCCCATAATTCACAGTTGCCAGAGTTTATGGAGGAAGACTTCAACGCCCATTTCATTAACTGGAAAGTACTATGCAAGGGGTGGAACTGCAGATCCTCTCTATTGAACTTTGACAACTTGAGCTGAAGAGATAACCTAAAGTAAAAAAGGAAGTCAGACAGCTAACCCAGATCTTTGCTTCTAAAACTGCCCTACATTCCGCCCACATGCGATTAACCTTGTTATTAATGAAAAGAAAGAATTTCGCCAACGAATAGATGCTATTCAACCAAATAGGTCTCTTACTAATACAAATTGCTTCCAAAATGAATGTGTAACTCCCATGTTTAACCATGTAGTTTTCCCAATGACCTCATTAAGAGAATTCTTAGAGTCCTCTTCATAAAATATATGTCTTAGGAGAAGTAAGTGTTTTAGCTTCCTGTAATTTTATTAAAATGCTCTGGAAATGACTACTGATCATCAAAAACTTTATTATCTCTATAAATTTCCTTAACTGAGTTGCACAATATATTATGGTTTTAACTTAAAAACTTGTTATACTTGAGCTGATGCTAAGACTTCTCTACTTAGAGAAAATGGTTAAAACTAATCTTGGCAGCTAAAAACAGAATCTAATGGGGATTAGTCTCGATTAAGATAAACTATAAGGAGTTTGCCAAAGGTTCTACCTCAATGCCCGGCTTTAGTTGCTGAAAATAAACTCGCATTGGAAGATGCCATTACAGATGCTTTATCTGCTTTAAGCCCCATATTAATATCAAATTATACCTTAAGGCGGTTAAGTACAGTTTTACCTCATTACAGCTTTTAAGGAGGCCTTTATAAAGTTCCACCTAATCTCTTTAAGACTTTTGAACCTCTCACTTGCACCAAATCTCCTGTCCAGTTATATCTGTGACTCCTCCCAAATTTTATCCAAAGTTAGTACTGCATCTACTGCAAACGTATTATTCACGCTATTAATAGCTGATGACATTATCCTCAAGATTATAATGTAAAAGTTTTGGTCAGCTTAAGACAAGAGTCTCCCACAGCTGATGAATACTGATTGCCTCAAATATCAGTTCATATCTTGTACTTTTGGCTGCTTTGTATTACCTGCCCCTGTTAAAGTTTATGTTTTATTTATATTCAAGAAAATAAAAGCCTAAATCTTTCTGATTCAAAAAATAAAAATTACCATAGACAAATTATTAGTTAGATCTGCTAGCCAAAATCAGGCCTTAACTGACCAAACTTTCAAGCAAGTTAGAGAACTCCATGTTTGGTTTAAATAAAAACCTTAGATAGCCTCTGTAAGCATTGGGAATAACCCCTGCAGCTAGACTGGAAGAAATTCCAGTTTTAAATAAAATAGGGGAAGAAGCCAGTGGCCCTTCCTCTCGTTGCTCTGGGCTCTAGCCCATGTGGTGGAAAAGAGATGAAAAACAGATTATTCATTGCAAATTGCGCTTTATCCATCCCTGCTCACCACCAACAAATTAGTAATTAAAATACAAAAGTTTTACCAAGAGGTAATGGAGGGTAAAAGGCATCTCCAGAAGAAGGCAATTGGCGCATGTCCCTAAGAGGGGGCACCCTAGGTTTAAATTCTGCTGGGGAGGTAAATTTGCATTTCACTGAAAATAATGGTAATAATGCAGCTTTTGGCGAAAAGATGGCTATCCGCTAGGCTTCCCTGCGGCTTTTCAAATGAGCCCACTCCTGGCAGGTACATGTGTGGTTAATTACTTATTGACCCTATGGCGCTGGCCATATATGGCATGGCCATTAGTGAAACCTGTCATATGCCAGAAGCGTCATCATCACCACACCTTTTGCAGTCACAACGTAATGAATATATTCCCACTAACAAATCTGATGCTAATTATCCAGGTTGTATTTGAATCAGAATCAAACTTCATTTCAGGAGGACAATTTGCTGGAACTGAATCATGAAATATTCTTGATGGTATTGCACTTAGCTTAAGTTCCCCTTTTGCAAACATATAGGCATTGATCCCCAACTGGTACCGCTGTTACTCCCATTACTTTCCCTTTCTGTCATTTTAGTTTTAATATAAATATTTTTATTAAAATAAAAATTATTAGTGAGCTTCAGATTTCCATTAAAACATTTAGTGGCGATGATTACCAAATTAGAACCCTGGCTAGTCCTCACGGCTGACTTTTTCATTTTACATCTGTCAATATTAATGGCAGTACCTGGGGTATTCTGGCTGGAGTTTTGGGTGCTTACTCACCTAGTGCTCCAAGACAGAATTATTATTATCCTCACGCTCCATAACAACCTTGCTGAAGGTACCTTAAGATTGTCTTTTAATAGTTAATTCATAATTTGGACCTTCTGTTGTATGTGTAGAAGTAATAGTTCATAAAGTTAAAGTTTTGGATAAAATTGACATTAGATACTCAATTAACAATGTATTCTTCCAACTTATAATAATCAAAAAAGCGCTGATTTAATCCATATTTATAAAATGGAATTGTGGTAGATCATCCTACTGAAGCTATCGGAGCATACTTAGCTTTGCCTTCTAGCTTTGGGAAGCTTCTGATTACTGCTTCTGCTACAGTTTTTTAACCTAATAGTATATTAAGTACACTTTAGAGTCCAGCCAATTAGAGAATCTAGTTATATAATTATAAGAATCAGCCCCTCTCTTCTGGTGTAACGCGTACCACCGCTATCAGATATCATTTATTTGAGGTAAGCTGACCAGGAAAAAGACATTACTTAAAAAAATAAAAACTACTATAGCCAAACTGCTCAAAAATAAAATAAAATAGCGCCAAAACTCAACTTAAACCAACCCAACCAAAATGTCAATGGCGAACTGTTAGACAACCATGGTGGAGGTGGAAGAGAGGGTCAATGCTCCTCAGCTTTGTCAACATTTAACAGTACAAACCAAGGTGGAAGGTAAGGGATTGAGGGAATCAGCAGTGTTAGGATCAATATCACTTAAGAGATGGCCAGGTCAGTCGCCATGTACTGCAGCAAATGTGGTGATGTAAGTGATCATATCTTTCTCATCCTGGAGCATTGCTTTGGGGAGCTTTATAAGGGTGGCAATTTTATTGCGTGTGATCTTTGCCTTGGGGTTCTTGGCCACTGCGATGACATTTAAGACTGATTAATGGGCAAGCTTGTGATATGTAAGAAGTTTCTGCTTACCTGATATGGAGAGGTATTTGGGAGAATAGGTTGGGAACACCAGTGGCAAGCATAGCAACCAACATGTCGGCAGTTTTGAAGAGAGGATGGAAATTGGTTGAGGCAGCTGCTTTGACAGCAAGCTGATAGTCGGAGCGGAATGGCTTGCATTCATTTGAGCAATATAATGCTGACGGGAGAACTGGTCATCATAAGATGTTTGTAAAAATTGTTAATGGTGAATGAGGATGTTTATATTATTCTACCTGATTTAGAAACCTCATCCAATAAGGCCCAAGGTTTCTAATTATACTGGATCTGCGCTTCAGCTAAGGTTTGGAGTTTAGATGATGAATGTGAGAAAGCATGTGATTAAACTTTAGTCCAAGCCTTTTCATAATTGTCTGGGATGGAAGTTGGTGTGGGCTAATGAGGAGCCTTATTGGATGCTGTGGGAACCATGATAACAGCAGGATTTAAGAAATGGGGTCAGGATGCTGCCCTAAAAAGAAAATTCCATGGGATTGGCAGTGGGTTGGCACCAGAGGAGATGGACTTGGAGCCAGCGGAAGCAGCTAAAGATGGGCATTTGTGTTTTAAGTGTTCTAACTCAAATAAGGCCTAACAGATCATCTGGCCATCCTTGACATGGGCCCAGAATAGTTGGATATGAGAAGAAGGGAGAACAGAACGTGGGGAAATCAGCTAATAGATTTTATTAAGTTTTTGGGCGCATCATGGCAACTTTCCAAGACCCTGCAAGTCGTGTGATCCCATTTGGGATGACAAACTGAAGGATGGGGTCTAAGCCATAAATGGACAAACCAACCATTCTCTCTAATAGAGCACCACGTGGGGTGGTGGGAAGGCAAACCTGCTATTGAACCACCATAGTGGTGTCCGCAGGAAGCCAGGTGCAAGTGGTGGGGAGAGGGGCGCCCTGGAACAACAGGGGCAAAAAAGCCGTAGTGGCAGCTTCAGAAACATTAATAAATCCAAGATTAAAATATCATTGTAGGGATGAAAGTTGATGCAGCTGGTAGGTTCCATCACCGCTTGATTTAATTTGATTTAATGTTTGTTGTGGTATGGGAATAATTCCCATATTTGACCCTAAGACCAAAATACATGCTGCCCTAGTGAGCACCAGGAGGCTTTGAGGCACCACCTGGGTACAAGTGGGGTGGACGTCGTGATCCTTGTGCAAAGCAAACCAGCCCAAAGGATCTGGATGAACTGGGTGATCCAGTCCAGTCGCGTCTCTCAATTTTACAAAAAAAATTTAGAGGTGTTTCGCCATTACCCTACTCTAGAGCAGCCAGTAGGGGATCTGAGGACATCAGAGTAATCTGGTTAGTGGGGGCAAAGTTTGTGTTTAACTTTAGCTCTTTCAAAATTCGCCCAGAAAGCTATGCTGAGCAGATAATAAAGTTTCCTTTCCTGCTGCTATCAGATCTCCCATCTAAAGATAAGGGACCCTTAAGAAGCGTTACTGCTTATTGAGTATCCTACTCTATCTGTCAGCTAGAATGCTAGATTATAGGGCTTTAAACTAAACTTTCCCAATATGGTGGATGCTATGACTGAGTATCTCTTTAAATCGCCTATCCTTTATTATACCTCTCTATTCAAAAGTTGTGGTGACTCCTGAGCTAAAATTCAAACTACTCATACTCATGTTCTAGAGATATATGAAACCGCAATCCTTCTATTAAGGAAGCCTTAACCTTCCCAGGATCCTAGACACTGATTTAAAAAATCTTTATCTCTGTTTAAAGTGATTTATCCAATCAGACTCTTTGAATTCCAGAGCATGCAGTCATCTTCCAAGTCAAACCATGTTCTATTGAACATGTTTCTGAATGTAAACTGTTTTTGGCACTTTGCAAGTTTTGGGAATCGACCCACCTACTCTAACTTCTTTAGTTGAAAGTAAGCTTGGCGACATCCTTACTCCTGATCAACGCTAAAATGTAGAATCCCTATTAGAGGAATACAAGTATATCTTTTTAAGGGACCAAGCGACTATGGGAAATGTTTGGATGATTCATTAAGTGGAAACTGAAGATCAACCACCATTAAAGTTTAAGATAAAAATATAAAGTAGAAGTCCCAGGTGGCTCTTGAATTAAACCAACTAAGAGGGGCCGGCTACTTGTACCATCTAAAATCCTTTAGTCTTCCCATCTGCTATAATTCACAAAAAGTATGGAGCTCATTGAGTTGTAATGGACTAATGAAGACTAAATTCCATCACCTCAGAGATAGTTACCCCATATTTATTAAGACAACTCTTTACATCTAATGTCCAGATTGAAGTAGTTTTTAATGATGGACCACAACATTGGTTACTAACAGATTTATTTATCCCCTGAGGATTGCAAATATATGCTCTTATCTTAGGCAATGGGCTGTTTGAATCTACATGGATGCCACAGGGACTATGTAATGCCCCTGCTACTTTTTGAATAGCAATGGATGGCTTACTATGGCACTCAAAATGATCCTCTTTTTTTAGTCTACATTAATGACATAACAGCTTTATTGCAAAAATTTTACTGACATCTAGCTCTCCTTAAAGGATTTCTTTTTAGTAACTACGTCAATCTTTATTAAGCCTAAAATCCAAATTTTACTTCTTTCTAAGCAAAATGAATTTTCAAGGTCATATAGTAAGTCAAGAAGGATTAATACCATAAAATGATAAGGCCACAATCATCTTAAATTTCAATGCCTAGATTTCTTCAGATGTACAGGAATTTTCTATAAAAAGTTAGATAACATCATTAATCTCTTACTTTTGAAGACAACTCTGAACCCTTAGCTTATTATTAAAACAGGTATATCTTTTAAATGGGGAGAAGTACAGCAGCGATCCCTTAATCTATTAAGCTTATCTTTACTCATTATCCTATTCATATAGTCCCCAAACTTTGATAAGCCTTTTTTATTTTTCACAAATGTTAGTAATATTTTAATAGGAGCTATACTATCCCAACATGATAAAATTTTACTAAGCCATCTCATCACATATTACAGCAAACATTTTTCTAAAAATGAAAGAAAACTATAGTATAACAAAAAGTGAGAGTTTGGTTGTTTTAATGGCCATTTAACATTTCTGACCATATTTATATGGGGTTAATCCAAAAAAAATAAATATTACGCATCTTAAAAAAGGCTAGCAAATGAAAGATCCTGACGGGCTTTTGGCACATTGGGGTCTAAAGCTCAAATTTACACCTTTTCTATAATTCATCCCTTGGGCCTAATTTTGAAACATGGATATTTTGTCCAGATTAGTTTTCTAACTTTAGCCAAACCTTAGGGAAGATCGACTTACAATCTCCCAATTTGATCTCAGCTGTGGGAATTTGAGCCCATCTTGTTCAAAAAAGAATTAGTAAAAGGTTGAACATTCAAATCTGAGATGGTCACCTCTAAAAGCTAGTATTAATCCAATGTCTACCATATAATCATGTTTATAAATATAGGGATACTATCTCAGAAAAACACATGAAAATTGTCCATGGAGGAATTTGGAAACCCTATCAATGGCTCAAGTACAAGTGCTATTGGAAGAGAATGATCCTTTAATCTATAATGTACTAAAATCTTGCTTAGTATATTTCAGACTCACAGCAGTGTGAATGCCAGTACTTCAAGCTAAGTAAGGTGAACAGAGGAGAGCAGACCTATCTTAGTATAGGTTCAGAGGCCCTACTAACTAACAGTTGAAACTTTGCTAGAAAGAGGCCAGAGGTTCCTTAAGAGAATAGATTATTAATATGTATTCACAACACTGGATAAGAGGTCCCATGAGATATAGTTGATAGTTAAGGATTTACCACATGAGTTCAGAAGTTCCAACAAAAATGGAGAAAGCTTTTATCAAGAGAGACTAAAAGATAAAGTGTAAATATTATCCTATTAGTTAAATGGTTATCACCTTAAATAGTGCTAAGAAAATAAATGATAAGATAAGGGACAAAGGAACAATTAGTGCAAGCTCTGTTGGAACTGAGAACAAATTAGTATTTATTATCATGAATACTTATACAGAATAATGGGAAGTATACGGTTAAATAAGGTACTCATAAGATGGGGCTATTTTAAAGAAAGTATAAAATAAAGTTTAAATAGGGTTTCATTACCTTAAAATAAAAGAATATAATTAAGTTAGGGAGTAGTACTCTAGAGTTTAGGTTGATGGATCACTTTGAAGGCGATTTATCCCAAGGTTTCCATCTGAGAATCTAATTATAATTGAACTCATCTGATGCTAAATAACTTAAAGATTATAATAAATTTTGACTTTAGTCCTGACAAAGAATCAGCTGAAAACTAATTTATTAAATATAAGTCAAGAATTTTTGAATTAATAGATATTTCAGAAGCAAAAAGTTGTGGCTTCATCCATAAAATCAAAAAGCTTGAATTTAGGGAAAAGCCAAACTAGTCCTACTCCTCGCCCCCAACATCAATTGTTCCTCCCAATAAACCTTTTCACAGGGTTAGTATCAACGTTGTAGGCCCTCTACTTCGAGCATCTAATGACCACCAATTCCTCATTTTTGTCTTTTGATCATCTCACTAAATGAATTTATTCCATATCCCTTTCTTCAGCTTTATCAAAACTACCGCCTCATTACTGTATAATCATGCCACCACCCTTCCTGGGCTTCTTAACAAAATTTTCTCAGACAATGGACAACACCTTTTTGGTCATTACTGGTGCAAGATTTAGTTGAAATTGTGGGATCCAATCAAGTGTTTAACGCTTTCTATTATCCTGCAACCAATGGAATAATAGACAAGTTAATGCTACTTTAATCTCAACCCTTTGTAAAATGGCCTTGACTGGCCCACTACATTGGTCGCAATACCTACTTAATGCTATACTAGCTTACCAATTTTAGCCACCACCAAGTAACCAGAATGCTCAACGTCTATGCTTTATATGGAAAGAAATTCACATTGACCTTTTGAAAAGATCTTCTAGGCAATTCACCTACTGAAACCCTTAAAGTTACTGAGAAATCCATTTCTTATAAAAAATTTTATTTTCATGATCTGGCCTCAGATTTTTTATCTACTACCACCAATAGGAAAACAATCAGTTCAGCTATATACACTTCTCCCTTCTTTATTACCATTTGGGTATTTTAGTTCTTTTCTGCTATCACCTAGCATGTGAAGTGGACAAAAAATTAGCTTTGAATTAATCAGTGCCTTACATGGTCATTTATAAAAGTGAAAAATGAACTATTGATTGTCAAGGTTGCTCATTTTACTGTGATAAATCAATTAAATAGCCAATATCATGTCCATTCACTACATAAATCAAGATCTAGAAGAAGACGTTGTAGGTTTTCATCCTGAATTGAGAAATTGATCACCTCTAATGGTGCAATTGAACATGATCTAAATAAATGATCACTTTCAATATTAGGGGTTCAAACCTGATCCACTGTATTGTCTATCACCGCTGTTAAGGTTCAAAATTAAATAAAAAATTGGCCATCTCTACTTCAAAACAATTACAGGATGCCTCAATAATAAGGGGCTGTATTGGACAAAAATCTTGTCATGGAAGTTCATTTAAATTTCCCCAAAAGAATTAAACTTAATTTCATATAAAGATTGCTACCCTTTAAATTATAGTGAGATTACTTTTTTCTGCAAATAAGTTTGGTTGTCGCTATTTATAGAATGATTAAGTGTACTTATAAAGTAAGGAGTTTTTAACTTAGTAGTATATGTAATTTTTATAATAAGATCCTTATACCCGGGTCTATGGTAGCTCTGAACACTTTAATGGATAGCTGGATTGCATCTCCCTTGTTTTGACAAGGTGCCTGCATGGGGAGAATTGATGGGGTGCCCATAAATAGGAAAGTTTCTGAGAGGATGTCTCCAAATGTGGGGTTGGTGTCAGAAATCTCTTAATTATCTGTTGGTTTGAAATGAGATTTACGTTTTACACTAGGATCTATCATGTGGATTAAGACATAGCTGCAGCTTAATTGGGAGCTTTTATTCCCTAATTTAATGTTAGCCAAGGATGGAGAAGGAAGTTGCTTTCTTTATGTGTCGTTACTATGCAAGTGGACTAAGTAATTGCACAAAAGTAGTAAGGAATGTGTTAACAGGATTAAAAGTGGATGAACTTCAAGTTAGATGACCACAAATATAGTTATAATGTTATTGTTTTTGGCCAACTTGGTTTTTTAAATGAAGCCTTTGCAATTTTGGCTCGCTGGGACTAAATGTAATATGTGGTACAGAAAAGTACACATATTTAATAGAGCCAAATTACCATTTAACAATGTAAGGTAAGCTTAATGTTTCTTGGTCCGCTATTGTTGGTATAATTGTATTGTGATCCATTAAACTTTCTCCTGTTTTTAATGAGTAATTACTACCCTAAGGTTTCACTCTGGGGTTGGGAGTGGAGTTAAGCCATTCAGGCTGTCAAGGCCCCTGAGGTAAACTGCCATGAGTTTACTAATAAAGTTGATACTAGTCTGCCAGTCATGGTGCGTAAACACCCATAATAGAAACCAGAGTGACATAGTCATAGCCGTACATACAACTTGATTTGTGCCAGGAGGGAAACAATTGAAGAGCAACGAATAACAATCACATTTCAGCATATCCACCAGCAACCACGCCATTGCAAAGGTGGCAGCTGCGGATTCTACCACAGTAGTTTTTGGGCACATAGGAAGCCCATAAATCTACTTTGGAAAACCAGAATGCTGACTGCGCATCAAGAGCGCAAACTTTGCCCACCAAGGAGAGTATCTCCAAAGTAAGGTCACATCTTGAAGCCATATGGCATCCAAAATGTGGGTCAACCCTATTAGTCCACTATAATGGTAATTCCACTAGAGTAAGGAGGGCAGAAGTGATGTGGTAATGGCCACTATGGCCAAGTCATTGTTTAGATTAAGAAGATGGCACCTATCATCCAGCAGCTATAAGATAAAGGGTGTACCTTAGAGTGTAAAATCTCTGAGCATAAGTTTGTCATAAAAACAAAAAAGGAGAATATTGACCAACAACCATACCTGTGGGGTGCAGTTGTTTTTAGTCCAGGGGCTTGGGTACTTATTAAAATTTTCACTAACCAAATGTAGCGCAGTTTCATAGATTTTGGATGATTGATATTTTCAAAACCTTCACGACGCCTGATTAATCTCATCCTGGATATCAAACTTTTTATTGAATTTTGACACCAAATTTTCTCTCCTGAGCAATTCTACTAGGAAATAGGTGACGCTTCATCCAGTGGGCAACTGATGCGCCCATGACCAGGCCACATATGGGATGTCCCATTATGTATTATACATTTTTATTGTAAAGCCTGATGGGGTCAGGCTCAGATTTTCTGGTGGTGGTGAAACTCCATTGTTGGGGTTTTACACCATAATTATTCTGAGGATGACTCAATTTCAATGGAACTCAATTTATCAATGTTAGAAAAACTCATTAGGGCCTGAAATTGTCAAGGGAGAGGAATGACCACAACTTTTTGGTGGCTTCTTAATTCCGTCATCTTTAGACACGCACCTCTAATTTGCTACACCAACTTTTGGGTGGCGATGTAGGGAGTGTCAGGAAAACGGCAGATAAAGTTAAGCTGGTCAGTCAGTCAGTATGCAGAAGCACAAAAGGCGAGTAAGAATGCCAGATCATTGCCGCTTGAATAACATTTTGAATATGCTGGGAGATAAGTAATAATGGAGTGCTAATGGGTCACCGTGTGAAAAAAAACCCAGTGAGAAACCAAGCTGTTTATCTTCAGGGCCAATTGGCCTGGAATAGAGATTTTTAATAACTGGGGGAAAATCCATTAAGGCCTTGACATGATAGGCTCAAATGACTACGGTGAAGATCAAGGTTAATAATAATAATGAGACAATCCAGTCAATATTCTGGCCGCGGGCCACATTGCAGATGCATGGGGATTTGGCAAGGATATTTGAACTTGATTATATAAATTCAAGATTAGAATGATTTTTATTGAATTTATAACTAAGAGAATTGACCAAAAATTTTCTCAGCGTGTTAAAACTGCTTAAATAGACGATTGACTTTGGAGTAAAGCGTGGGAAAGTGCAGGGTTGGACCCTCAAGATTTGACCTAACCTGGCAAACTTTTTTTTGAGAGGGAGAGAAAAATAATCATAATTTTGATCAAACTTCAAAAGTATCAGCGGTGGGCTGAGTTGCTATCAGTTCATCCATGGACGCCCAAATTGAGGAATTTTCCAGTTCCAATGACTAGAGTGATAGCGTCTCGCTTGACAGGAAGTGAAAACCTCCTAAGCCATCCCACATATGGTCAGTCCCAAGAGGTTATGAAAGGGTTTTGGGCGCCAACTTTCCCACATCCAGTCGCTCCAGCATACATTTTACCAAGTGAAAAATGTTGGACAAAGATTTTGATGCTTTCAGAAAAGATTTTAAACTGGTGGCAACATTTCCCAATGGCCAAAGCCATTGGCGAGCTTTGCCAAGATTTAACACTAGATGCTTTGTTTGCTAAAGATGCTTGCCCGTCGGGCTTTGTTGCTAAGGGTTTGGGGCTCTTGGGCCTTGATGCCAAAGGCTCATTGCCATCAACTTAATTTTAACCTTTTAATCCATGAGGATGCTGACTCTCCAATAGCTTGGCATAAATTCCCTTAATTTCAGTACCAATTTGGCTGAATCTAATACTGGGATGGGTGGCGGGGTCCTCAAAGGATAAGCTGTAACCCAACGCTTTTCCACCACATGGGTGAGGTCGCCTTGGGAGACAAGAGGGGCAGATGTTATTCTCAGATCCTTTTTTGACGTGAAAGATAACGCCACCTGTTCCAAGCAGAGGGGGCGCTCCCCTAGACTTACAGGGAGATAAGGTCACAATCATGAGGGGGTGAGCCATCACCCACCTCTCATCCATTGCGTGGGCTAAATCGCCTTAGGACATGAGAGGGACGGATGCCTTCTTTATTTCTTTCTTTGTCTGGAATGGTAATTCCTCAGCGTTGAGGTGTAGGGGTGCTTACCAGGGCTTAAATTATTCTTCCCTCTTTAAATAGAGGGAGCACCACCACTGGGGATTTGAGTGAGGGCGACGTGCTTGTGGGCTTTCAGCAACTTAATAGCCAATATCATGTCAATCTATGAGGGATTATGGGGAGCGTTGAGGTGCAGGGAGTGGAAGGTCTCCATCAGTTCACCACATTGGGTGTAGTCATTGGCGCTTACCCAACTATTCTCATATGATAGAAACCCCTTCCAGGCCACGTGATACTGAATTAAAAAGAAGGATTTCTGAAAGGCCAAGATTGCATTTCCCTCAGCCTTTTCCAATCCCTCAACTAGGATTGACTCTGTCACCGCTGAGTCCTTCCCCTTAAATGGGGAAAACTGAGAAACGTGGAAAGCAGATGCTGTTTCCAGTGGGCTGGATGAGTCAACCTAGGCGCCATTTTTCAATTCTGCCTCTACCACATGGGGCCTGGAGCACTTTCTCGCAAACTTTTAGGAGGGCACCTTCATATGCAGGTGTCACAGATCCTACATGACAGAGGACAGCAACTAGATATCTCTCAGGGGAGACGTTTTTGGTACATGAAGCAAACTTAATCACTGATGGCCTTGGTCAGGCGCTCCCAAACCAGGGATTCGGTCTCCAGATGTGCTGCGCATGGCCCTCTGCAGCAGGGACTTACAGGCAGAGGCATGGAATGATAGAAAATGAAGTGTTATATTACTCTGGCCTTATATGGTGAGAAATCAGTAGATGTATGAGTGCTATTATTAATGCAATTTGGGCCAACATTAATCATCCGTACAGGTGTTTTGCATGACAGAGGTGTAACAGCAAAGATACTGTTTGAGAATCAGATTAACCAACTCCATTTGACCTTCAGAATAAGAATGGTATGCAGTTGAGCATCACAGCTTAATATTTAAAAAGTTAGGAGTTCAGTTAAAAAATGAGCCATAAACTGCGGCATTTTTGTCAATCACAATCTCCTGAGGCAAGCCAGAAAAAAAAACACATATCGCACAAAGAGCTGGTTCATCTCCTCGAAGGTGATGGCTGACAGACAAGGGATAAAGAGTAAAACTTGGTACAGCAGCCCACGACTACCATAATCTTAGGTAAACCCATTAAAGTTGGGAAGCTCAACAATAAAATTGACTTACACCGAGTTCCACTGATTCTCCAACTGCTGCAGTGGATGAAGAGGAGCATTCTTACCTGTTCTATCCAAATTTTCCTGCATGCATGTCACGCATTTAGTGTTCAAGCTGTGATATCCTCGGAGATACCCAGACAGTGATATGTCCACTTTACCAAAACAAGGTAGTTTTATACCATGGGTGGCCAAGCGCCGGGGTCATAATTAGAATGAATTACTCTGTTGCGGAGTTGGGGCTGAAACCACAGGTGTGGCCTGAACCAAACTGTCCCCGCTGCCAACAAATAATGGGTCCTCTTATTCGTGAGAAGTACCTGCTGGTTCAACAGCTTCAGCCCCTCCAAGAAGACCATTTGACCCGTTGTTACCTGAGAGACAAGAGGCACATTCAGGTACTAATCTTCCACTAAAATTATGGGAGTAGCAATAGTTAGGATCAGGGATGACGGAATTAATGTGGTTAGAACCCTTCTCATCTTTCTCTTCCAGACTTAAAGCAGGGTTCTGACTCAACATATTGAGAAAGATATACAAGGAACCTTTCATAGAGCTGTATTTGAAGAATAAATGCAAAAGTCATGATATTAAGGCCTGGCGATGCACCATATTCTGTTGTTTCCAGATGTACATGAGGGCCTGATAATCTGCCCACACAGTCACCTCATGCCGCATACCCTGAAGAAGGTACCATCAGTGGGTTAGCAACCACGCTCATTAGCCGGCTCTTTATTGTAAATGTCCCAGGATTGTTTGGACATAGCAAACTATCATGAAAAAAACTGGATTTTCTAATCTGTCATGTGCTTGCAACAGTACTTCCCCATGCAGCTGATGAGGCTTCACATGCTACGATAAAAGGCTTGGTGGGGTCAGTATGTTTGAAAACAAGAGGCGCCAAAAAACCTTTCTGATGGTGCCAAACATTTTTTGTCAATTTCCGTCATCAGAATGTAGCTTTTTCTTCCCATAAAGGATGCAGCAATGTGGCCAGCTGTTAGAGGGTAGGGAGAAATTTTCAAAAATATGATTTTGCCCAAGAAGCTCCTCAACTGCTTCTGGGTCATATGAGTGGGCCACTCGAGAATTTCCTTGAGCTTGCTGAGGATGAATGACTTAACCATCCTTCAGGAACAAGTTCCACATGAAAGTAACCTCCTCCCTTAAGAGCTCACACTTAAAGACTTTACATAAAGTTCTGCCTTGTGCAATGTAGCCAACTCCGCCTTCAGGGCTTTCTCATGCTGCTTGGGTGGGGGATGCATAAGAATACCATGGATGTATGCCACTGCACAGGCGAACTTGAGATCATCAAGTATACTACTAATCATATGCTGAAATTTGACTGGGGTGTTCTTCAAGCTTAAGAACATCACGTGAACTGGAATATGCCCCATATGGTATTAATCTCCATAAGCCACTCCTGACCTTCTGCCATCCAGATTCGGCTGAATGCATCCATAAAAACAAGCTTTTCTAACACCCAGGGTTTTATAATTGCTTAGCTAATTGTCTGCTCAAAGGGGAGGGGATGGGGATATGAACGGTAATATTATTTAATTGTACATAGCCTATGCACGGGTGCAACATTTTTTTGGCCTTCTGAGAGATACCTATGGGAGAAACAATGTGAGAGGATTAATTATATACCACTTTTTAAGCATATTATCGTGTTACACCTCCAATGCCTTGTCCTCCTGCACCATGTAGTAATACAAGGGCAGTTGATGTTGATCACAGCCACCATCAAATGAAGACAAGCTTACTTAGAATGTAGCGGAAGGCAGTAGCCTTTTCCAGATAAAATATATCCAGTTATGCAACCAATGCCAGGGGAAATCTGGCGGAGGGCTCATGGAGAAATAAGTGATGTAATGGAGCCCAACCCCCATTAGGCCATAAGCGTATCAATAAGGGAAAACTCCCAACAACTGGGTACCTGCTAAAAGTAGTACATCTGAGTCTAGGTTGATGTTAAATTGCTGGTAACGCCACCACCCTACCCCAGAATAACTTGGAAGAGCAGTGCAGGGATTCCATTTTTAAACTTGATGGTATTATGCCCCAGGAGCCTAACAGTCAATATTTTAGCCGTCTAAGACATGTGACAATTCTAATTTTAGAAGGGTTCTAAGTCACCGCTTATGTCCTGTCAGCTTGATTATTCATACTATGGTAAGTATTGTAAAAAAGAACAATTAAAGTCAATTTCTAAACAAGTTATAATAATGACATAACTTATTTGAGTATAAAGTATGGGTTTTTATACGCCACATTTAACAATATAAACTCCATAAAGATTGAGGATTAATAAATTTAATGGGGAGGAAATTTAGAAGGGAGGCTCTTCGTCAGGCGATGCATCTGGAAGGTATAATGACTTTGTATCATATTTCGATAGGACAAATAAGTAAGTTGAGTCACCAAGTCAGATGAGACTTGGTATCACTTAGGCTGATTGTTTGGCATATCCTTGATACTTATCCTTTTGTAGGTTCATCAAAAATTACTGCCTCAGGTGCCACCTTGAGTATTAGTCGCCTAACCTTCTTATGATCCTTAAATTTAATAAGGCAGAATTTCATCTTTGGTTACCTTAAACTTGATTAGTCCAACAGAATTTTCCTAGGTTGATTAAGTCATAACAACTAGCAATCTTTACAGTTGATTTATTGAGGTACCCCTTTAGCCCTCTTCTCAGGGCCAGGTGTCAATTGGGTTGTGGGATCCAAATAGTCTATATACTTTCATTTATTTCTGATATCAGAATATCTGACAAGCAGATCTGGCACTGCAGAGAACAGATCACAAAAATAGAATTGGAGCCTAAAAGAGGCACCGGGCACCATTAATTATATGAAGCCAATAGAGTGAAGCATGCGACCAACATAGATATACTCACCTCCAAGTCTAAATCTAGATCCTGCTCCAGTTTTAGAATCATAAATTTCCTTGCCACTTCCATATTTACAAATGCCTCAATCGACAATCTGTGTGTACCCAAAAGAGTTTTTCAAAGGCAGCATAAAATAGACAGAATTCTGTTTATTAGCAACAGCACGGTTTACCATCAGCTGATTAGTATTGATCGCTGAGTTTTCTAGAGTAACTGGAATCTGGAGAGAAATTGGATCCTTCAGTGGGAAGAACCTTCTTAAAACTTTTGCATTAGGATGCTGAAATTATGGCACCAGGGGATTGAGAGGCACCGTTTCTTCATGGGAACCTCCTCATCAACTAGTTTCAGTGCAGGTGAAGTAGAAGCGAATGGAAGGGGAGAGACTGGACCATCCTCCAGAACCAAGAGACACCCTGTGAGCCTGGCTATAACATGCCGCTGGGTGAGAGACAAAGGGCATGATGACTTTGTTACTTAAAGATACACTAAAACTGTTACCGTGAGGAACCTATTTAATTTACCTTCTACCCCACCCAACACACGCCAACGCATGGTGCTGATTGAGATGGCCACTACACCCACATGCTTTAATCAACCAGACTGAGTGTCTTAGGTGGTATGATTGTCAGAGACTGGATTCAAGGCGCCATGTAACACCGCAATCAAAACTTCTAATAAAAGTCAATGCCCATGAGCTTGACCTCTGAAAGCTTCAATGTATGAGGGCTAATTGACGCCTCCACGCCCAATGTGAAAAATCGTAGAATTTGAGCCAATCTCAACGCCAGTACCTGAAACACTAATGAGAACAATGTAATCCAAAGAGTAGAAATTCTTTCTTGGTTGACTGATCACAAAATCTATGCACCCAATAATGGGCATTCCCTCAACCGCTAAGAGAGCTACACTCCACTGGGCATCTGTTAGGGAGAAGGAAGCCTCTTTATTGGCCATAAGTACACTTGCAACTACACCAGGGCGTCCAAAACCTGGTTTACTACTTCCACGTAAGGGATGGGAAAACGCACCCCCTGGGGCAGAATATGACTAGGACTGAATCATGCTATAGAAATCTTAGGTCAGAAACTCACTACCACCATGCAGAAACGCTTGAAAAATGCACCAACTGACCATACAAAAAATTCAAACTAAACACCAATTGTAGGATCATGTGGTATAATGATACCATCACATCACCTACTTCTAGAAGAAGAGTGGAGATGGCAGAAACTAGTGGTTGGTCAATTATGTCATGGAGCTGACTAATAATGTTGATGTTATCCTGCAGTTGGGGTACATAAGCACTTAGAACACAAACCAGGATTTTAGAGGCATAGCTATCCATACAACTTCATAATGCACTAGGAGGAAAACAGCTGAGGGGTTGTGTCTAATGATCACTATTTATAGCATACCCACTAGAAACAACGCCGTTGAAAGGTTGGTGGTTCAGATTCTGACGCAGTTGGTTCTTTGATCGCCACAGTGAGTCCAAAATTTGTTCTGGCAACATAAGTTGCTTACCACATGGAAAGATTGCAAATTTCGCCCATTGGTGAGATTATCTATTAGAGAAAGTTCACATCATGATTCCATATGGCATCCAAAATGGGGGTCACCCCCAGTAGGCACTACAACGTTATCCTTACTCAAGTGGGGAGGTCAGAAATGTTGT
Organism: Massospora cicadina; assembly: GCA_022478985.1. Taxonomy (NCBI): domain Eukaryota; kingdom Fungi; phylum Entomophthoromycota; class Entomophthoromycetes; order Entomophthorales; family Entomophthoraceae; genus Massospora; species Massospora cicadina. The sequence continues at coordinate 96,978 of JAKSZP010015804.1, forward strand.
AATAAGGCCATTATTGCCAAGTAATTTCTTAGATCATTCTCATGGCACCTATAAGGCAGTGCTATAATAACTAAGATGTAATTTAAAATTGGGGAATATCTGAACGGAAATTTGTTTATAGAAATAAAAAATACAAAATTGACCAACAACTGTACCTGTGGGGGTACAGTTGTCTTAAGTGCCGAGGCTTGGGTATTATCTAAATTTTTGCATTAACCAAGGGTAACGCAATCCCATTGAGTTCTGAAAGAATGACATTCGGAAATCTTCACAACGCCAAATTGAGATCATCCTGGTTAGCTAACTTTTTCTTGAATTTTTCCACCAAATTTTCCCTCCTGGGCAATTAAACTTGGGGATTAGTGACGCTTTATCTAATGGGCAACTGGGTGCGCCCATGGCCAGGGCACATATCAGATGTCCCATTAGGTATTATAGAGTTTTAATGAGCCAAAACCTGATGGGTTCAGGATCACCTTTTCTGGTGGAAGGGAAACCCATTAATAGGATTTTGAACCTAATTAAACAATGGAAAAATTTTACTGGGCCTCAATTTATCAATGTTAGAGGATTCCTCATTGGGGCTCAAGATTGTCAAGAGAAATGAGTAACCACTACTTTCCCAGTGGTGGTGGCTTATTACCGCTGCCTGCTCAAAACACACACACCCAATTCAATGCACCAACTCTTTTGTGGTGAGATAGGGAGGTAAGGGGGCGATTTTGAAGGGGTAGGCTGCACCCGCCTCTCGTCCAACACATGGTCTAAAGTGCCCTGGGACATGAGAGGGACAACCGCCTTCTTCACCCCCTTTTTTGTCCAAAAAAAGGAGTTTTTCACAGTTGAGGCGCAGGGGGTGCTACCCAGGACTTACATGAACCTAACATTGATGAAGTGGTTTTCAACTTAATCATGTTTAGTGGTGAGGACTTAAATGCTTTTTTGATACTTAAAGGTTATGAGAGATAATCATCTATGCAATAACTAATTGTGTTGTGCCCATAGTACAGGAAAATCACATGAGCAAGTCTTAAACAATGAAATGTTTTTAAAAGTGGTCTTAGCCTATCTTTTCTTACTTCTTTAAAAAAGGCTTATTCTTTTGGAATTAACATTTATAAAGGTAGGAGCATTAATTTTTAATAATTCGTCCATGTGTTTAGTGCATTTGTAGATTGTATGTGAAGTAAAAGCAAGTGAGTTATGAAAAATTGGGTTATATCTGTTTTTATCTTAAAGGGTTGTTGTATTTTATGCTAAAATTGAAATATTGCAATTTCTACCAGTGCTACCTGCATGTGGGTTGACAAAATCTCACTGTGCAATAAATGAGAAAGATAGTAAGCTCCTTGATTTACACCACTAGAATAATCTGCTCCTAGACATAGGCCATTCAGTCAGATGTATGTATTGATAATTCTTCATCTTTTTTATGTATTTCCTCAACACTCATTTGTAAATTTTTAGAATATAGCTATCAAGTTTACTCTTCCAATTGTTTATAGGTGTTCTCAGCTTGATATTTAAATTTATTGCGGGGAAGGCCGACCAGAGGATGGACACTTCTGAAAGTAAACACAAAAGAAAACAAAACTTAGTAACAGGGAAGGCACCCCAGAGAAGCGATGCTATCTCCTGTTGCCAGCAGGAACGCCACTATGGGGAGGAGAGGGGAACGTGTAAAGGGGCTGTAACCACAATTGAACACGTGTGGAGGAAGGGGTCCGAGTTGATGAACCAAATTGGGAACCAGGAGGAGACCAACTGACGGCGACGCGGTGGGAGGTACACAAACATCCACACTTGAAAGTGGTCCACCAAATGGGACCGGAATCTGTGGACAGCTTCTGAGAGGGTGGGGGTGGAGCCTGCGATGGCATCCAAGCCAATCGTGTGGATAGTCCACATGGAGATTGCAACCACCAGAGCACGGAGGGAGGGTGGAAGAGGGGAAACCATGGATAGAGCAAACATATTCCTAGACAGACTGAAGGGATGTGCCTGATCCTGGCAAAGCAGACGTTGAACCTCGCGCCATATCGCTTTAGAGGTAGGGCACTTATCCAGGTGGTGGAACAGCGTTACATACTGGCCACACATGACACAGGATGAGTGTAAAGCATAAGAGCGCTCAGCTGTATGGTACACCTGCCTCAGGCAGCGCCACACATGGGAATGGATATGAGGCAGCAACAGGGGGTGGTGTGCGTATTTCCAAATAGTCTTCTGGGTCTCAAGGGAATAAGGGATGTCCATCATGTCCAGGTAGTCCGCCATGGATAGGACATGGCCGTGTGGGGATCAAGCCATCTTGAATGGGTAGCCCCTGTACCTCCTGTGTGAACTGAGGAGAGGGGCGGCCTCTCTGGGCTGTATGTCCACAAATACGGATTTTCCACTCAGCGCTCCACATGGAGAGGAGGATTCGTTTGAAGTGGGGTTTAGTACCGTGAGGACCTGTGGCCGATGGGTGGGAAGCTAGATATTTCATCAAGGAGTGAGGGTTCAATGGATTGGTAAGGCCCTGGGCGCGGGAGAAGTTGGAGTGGGCCGTGAAGGACCAGTGTGGGAGGGGAGCATAGGGGCAGTGATGGCCACAATCCAGGTGCCCCGGATCTTGGCAGCATGGGCCCTAAAGTCAAGCAGGCCCATGCCACCTTGATGAAGAGGGCCAAACATAACCTCAAGCCTCACTGGCGGTGTGCAGCCTGACCAGAGCCACCCTTGTAGAAGGGCATACATAGATTTGAATAAACCTGGGGAGAAGGCGATGGCGTGGGCTACAAACCAGACTTTGGAGAGGAGCATATAGTTGGCTAAAACAACCCTGCCAGTAAGGGAAGTAGGGTGGGCTCTGAGGGAGGCGATGCGCTTCGTCATGTTGTCTAGAATATGACTTTCCGTTACTGCTGAGGCATATCTGCCTTCCTCCACCCACACGCCCCAATGGCAGACAGGCCCTATGGTAGGGCGTGGCACGAAGGGGAGCACAAGTGGGGCGGTGTGGGGTGAGCAGGGAAGGTGAGCACATGTGCGAGCAGATGGGTCGGGCTGGGCGCTGGTCGCTGGGGCCCAGCAGGTTTGATACTGACAAAGGAGGATGATTTTGGTTTTGGAGGCATTCAGTGCAGCATTACTTACCCAGGAATATTTATGAATGAGAGCTTCAAGCGCGCGTGCATCTTGATTATTAGACACCCCAACCACACAATCATCTAAAAATGCCATCATCTTGACTGGGGCTTGGCCTGGTGCATGGACCCCAGTGAGGTGGGCATTCATGTTTCAAAGTAGTGGGTCAAGGCTGAAGTTATATAAGAGTGGTCTAAGGGGGTCCCCTTGGCGTAGGCCCCTTTGAGGGCGGACTACTTCCGTGAGGAAGCCAGGGCCACGCACTGCCATTGTTACAGATTCCGTAAGCATCATCACCCAGCTGATGAAGTGAGGGGGTAAGCGGAATTGATGGAGGCAGGCCTGAGGTATTCCCAGTTTACTCTATCATAAGCCTTCTGTTGGTGCAATAATACTAGTGCCCCAGAGGCTGTGGACTGGCATGCATTAGCCACAGAGTGCACATTGTCCCAAATCGACCTTCTGGTTATAAAATTGAATAGTTCTGGGGAGATGGTGGCAGAGACTACAATCCCTAGACGGTTAGCCATGATTTTAGTTAAAATTTTTGTATCTGTGTTAGTTAAAGAAATGAGGCACCAGTTGGCTAGGTCTAGCTTATCCCCTTTCTTGAAGAGTGTAATGCTGAAGGCCTCTTGCCCTCCTGGTAGAAGGCGCATATCCAGAAGTCTCTGGTTAAGGGAGGCAAGCAGCAGTGGGGATAGATATATGAAGTACTTCTTATAGAACTCATACGGAATGCCATCAGGGCCTAGGCATTTCTGATTTGGTGCACTGCGGACGGCAGACCAAAGTTTGTTCAGAGTAATCAAATTCATTAACTCTGGGTATTGGGAAACGGTGTGGATGTGAGTGCTATCGAGAAATTTTGCCATTTCAGCCAGCTGAATTGGATTGATTGGTACAACTCAGAGTAAAACTTTTGTATTTTGATCGCCACTTTGGCCGGTGTATCCACGACAGAATCGTCTGACCCCCACACCTGTGTTCAGGCCACGCTCTGGCATGGTGCAAAGAATTTTTAAAAAAATAAGTGGAGCACGTGCTGCCCTCTGTAATGTGTGGCCCTGTACTGAACACAAACCTAATGTTTGTGTTGCCTTTCAAGCGCGTTGAGGTGGGCAGCTGCTTCTGCCCACTTCTGGCCCCAAGCAGGGCTGTAGCCTGTGGCTGGGATGTTGGACTCCAGGTGTGCCAACTCTGCCAGAGCGCGCGAGATGACGGCCAATGTAGCTCAAGAGCGTTAGGAGGAGAGGTGGCGAGAGTGGCGGATGGTTTCCACTTTGAAGGCTAACCATGTGGAAATTGGGTCTGCACAAAATGGTGTAATAAACTCTTTTGCCGAATTTGCTGATTCCACCCATGAGGAAAATCCTGGCAACGAGAGTTCATATGGGCAGAGTTTGCACCAATGCGGAGCCCTAGCCACTGTGATGGGCAAGTGGTAGGTTACTGAGACCAGCTGGTGATTGGAGAAATTGATTTTTGATGTGTGGAAGTGGGAAATATGGGATCAAAATTTCACTGGTGCGAGGATAAGGTTGATGCGGGACATGGACCTTAATTGCCATTGTGGACGTTGGGGTGCATCATGTTTGCGAGCAGCAGAGCTTGTTTTGGCAGTGCGTTAAACAACCCAAGGGTGGCCTTTAGAACGCGAAGTTCTACGTGACCCTGGTGGGCATGGGATGAGGAAGGCCAGCGGTCCCTGGATGTGTTTAACCAACAGTTCATGTCTCCAACTATGAAAGGGTCAGGGGGTAACAGAAGGGATTTGACTGACAAGAAAAATTCCTGACGCTCTTGTGCACAGGTCAGGCATAGATGTTGATGATAGTGTGCGCCACGTCAGCCCACAAAAATGTGACAATGAGGACTTGGCTATAGAGGAAGGATTCAGATGATAAAAATTTAAAAAATTGTTTTTCTGAACAAGCACCCCACAGTGCTCAGACCAGAAGGAAAGGGAAGGGAGGAGCATGGTTTTCCAAGCATCCTTGGAACCTTGCAGACAGTGGGACTCCTGGATTTCCAGGATGTCCACAGGTAAATTTTTTTGTAAAAAAACTCAGTTTCTTAGCCCGGGATGGCAAGGCCTTGAGTCTGGCAATATTCAACGTCCCTAAAGTGAAGGCTTCCCCATTGCACCTTAGGTGCGAGGGGGTGGGCACCTCAGCCCACCAGCCTCCTCTGGATCCCTACGGGCCTTCACGGCAGCGCAGGTGTTTGCAGCAATGCTATCAGAAGATCTGTTAATTTTAGCAGACAGGTTTGCATTGGCTTTTGCCTTCACTTTTGGTTTCCCCGCTGTCAAACGAATTTTTTGTGGTGCAGATGAGTTCAGTGCACCAACGTTCAGGTCAGAAAAAATTTTCAGGTAGGTTGGAGACCAAATTGGTTCCAATTGGGGCTTGGTTGCAAAGGTCGGGTGTGATCAAGTCACCCATCAGATCCTCAGATTGGGTGGCTCAATCAGCTTGGGCATCCCAATCTGATTGGTTGAGGGATTCCCAAGTTGCTTCTGCTGAGAAGGTTTCAATGTCCTCCTGGCGTTGGAAGTGTGGGATAGCAGAGGTGAACTTGGCCACTTCCTTGGCCGCGACCCTGCGGGCCTGTTTGGCCTTCTTTTGCTCTTGAGGGGAGACAGGCTTTACTAGTAAGTAGCAGCCTTGTGCTCCCCATGGGAAGGCCTCTTTGGTACTGGTGGTTGGTTCATAGTGAGCCTCCCCGTTGGTCATGGCCGCTGAGGGGTGCTCTTGGAATGTGATGCCCTCATTTGTGGGGCATGCGTGTGCCTTATGGCTGAATGCGTCACAGTGGGTGCAGATGGGGGGTGCGCTGTCTACGGTTACCTGGAAAGGGTGGGTGGTATGCCCTTCAATATTAATAAAAGTGGAGTGCGGGATCTGGGTTAGGTCCTTCGCGATCTCCTCAGTTGGGGTCAGAACTGCAATGGCTTTGCCGGTGCACAGGTGTGGCATCAGTGTAAAGCATTGCATCTCGAAGGATTGTATTTCTTTGTATACAGTTATACCAGCTTTCAGGTGCTGCTCCAGAACAGCACGATTGAATGTAGTGAGCAAAAAGTCAAACATGAGGAAAATTTGGTTGGATTTTGTCCATCTGGTGCGCTTGGTTTTGATGACCCGCTGCCCTTCAGGGAGTTCAATCACAACGCGCACTGCAGCAGCTTCATCTGCTGCCTCCTTGTTTTCAAAACCGAGATACAGCCAACTATGTGACATGGAGTGAGGTGCGATGTACACCGCAGTTGGGAAATGAGTGTGCATATCCCCATAAAATTTTTCCCAAAACGCTGTTTGTTGCATATCCAGGAACACCCAGACTCCTTATTCCACTGACAAGAGTGGTTGAGAGTGCGGCATGTTGATGTACTGGTTACATCACGCCTGCCAAGTGAGGATTTCCAAAGAAATAGTAACTGCCAGTTTTTTATTTTTATCTAATCCACCGGTTTCTCCAGGGCGTTTGTGAACGTTGGAGGTCGCGGGCTTACCACCTGTGCCTTTTACCTTACTTGCCCAACTGCTCCCTGACATGGGCGCAAACTAATCTCCTCTGTGAGATTATTAAACTAAATTCAGACTTGAATTGAATAAGTTGCAAAAGTGATTGCAACGAGAGAAAAAGTTTTTCTTCTCAGCTTGATATTAATATTATTAGAATGTGAACTAAAAGACGTGAGGTTAGTGTTTTGCTTATGCTGGTAAATCAGATCTATTTGCATAATTTTAGCTTTTAGAAAACATCTAAAAATTTTAATCAAAGATTTGATGTCCATAGTCTCATCACTTGTCAGCGAAACCCATTTATGCTTCAGGAATTCGTTTAACAATTTTTTTATATTTTGAAGTATCATACCTTGTGTTACTAAATTTATCAGATGCACTGCAGATCAATGAGTAACTCTGAACGATATCAAAAAAACAGTTTTTTGATAATTTAGCTGTTATTACAGGTTGAATGAAAAAATGGATCCCTGTTATCTATAACAGTCTGCTTCCTTATTGTAAAGGGAGATATTTATACAATTGATAGTATATGAGTCCAGTTGTGTCAGTCAAATTGCAGACAGAGAGAATAATGGCTTACAATTAATATTTGTAAAGATCCAGTAAAGGCCCACTAAGTTGATGGAACAGCCATTTGAGAATTCTAATAGGCAGTTACTTAAATTTACATAAAGAGATACTTGTTTGGTATCACACCTAAGGGCCCCATGACAAGCGTAAGGTCCCCAGTCACAGTAAAAAGGGTACTGAACCTTATAAACCCTAGCAGATTAGGTGATAATTAATGGTCTTTGCCACTAGCCAAGAATTATTACTTTTTGACAAACCCTAGATAAGCCTTGGGTGACAGCCGACCTTCTCTGTCTGAGCATACCTGCCTCATATATGGTTTATGGTCCAAGTTATTTGCTATCTCAGAAATAATACTTTCTACCTGATTCATATCAATTAAACATTCAATGAACTAAGAAGCTTGAGAAACAGTAAGCAGTAAAGTGAGATACCTCAGGGAAAACAAAACGGTCACCTGGAGGCTTCATCAATTTGAACTTATTCCAAGGCCACATTAGTAGTTGAGCATTTACAAAAAGAAATGCATGAAGTATAGTGGGCTTGAAAGTTCTTTTATGGCTTTTATTGGGTCGCTGAGTTTTGAAGCCACCAAGGCTAAATCAAATGACCAAAATGCCATATTAAAAAGCTTAAGTATAGCTCTGTCTCAACAATTGTGGTGTAAAATAGTGCTTACCTTACTATTTACTTTGTAAAGTATAAGCATCTCCACCTAAAATGTGGGTATATATATACAACACTCTGTCAATAGCATGACGTTAAGTTATCATTTAGCTTACATGCAATAAAAACTCTTTCATAATCATTTTATCTTTCATCTAGAAACTTACAAATTTTGAAACCTAAAATATACCCACTGAATCCTATTAATGGCCACACACGTTTGTGACATAATTAGTGGTGGAGATCTCTCTGTTAATTACCCTACTAGCTACCAATAGTGGAAGAACTCTGGAAGCACTAAAAGGAGCCCCACGCATAAAGCACTCAGTTATGGTAAAGTTCACCCTTGCCATGTGTCAGGCTTCTCCCTAGTTCAGGTGAGGCTTATACTTTGTGGTTTTTTAAAATATTTGTCTAGAAATTGGTATGATTGGCCAATAAGTCATATTTAGTTTGGAAGAATGTATTTTAATTGCTAAAGGTGGCTTTGAACTTGGATAATCAATTATGTCAACTTAAAGAAAACTAATAGAGGTGACATTAGTTTGGCGAATAGAGTGAATTCCTCCAGAGCCTCAATGATGAGGTGGGTCCAGAAAAGTTCTAGAGAATGATTAATAGCTAAGCTAAAGGGTTGGAACTTACCAAAGCGATCTTATGAGTGGTATGGGAAGACAAGAAGAGGGCCTGTTTTGAGAGGGAAGAGAAAGAGGGTGGATAGTAGAAAGAGGGAAGTGCAAGCAGAAAGATTCCGCTAGTTATGCTAATAAAATAAAAAGTAGTGTGGTCAAGGCGAATGCCTCATATCTAATAAGTCTATTTAGTTCAATTTGTGTACCAACGATCTCCATATTATTCGTCCATTGCTCATTAGGCTCAACTCTGTGCAATTCTTCCGGCGAATATTAACCATATCGCCAATTTTATAACAGTGGTGCTCACTACAAGGGGCCATTGATCAACACGCTAAGAAGTCCTATTCACCAAGCAATGGCGCAACAAGCTCATCTTGGGGGATACTACCCCAATCTATTGGGTTATCCCAATATGCGGAACTTAAATCTGTTCTGGATACACTACTTCAGATGCAAAAAATGCTTTTTCAGGAAATTAATGGTATAACGGATCAGCTTGATAAGGCCTTCCATTAACTGCACATGATGGGTTGCCAAGCCAGCCAACTTGCCAATTGCTTGGATGGCACTACAGAGCGGCTACACTGTGCAGAGCGTAAACTGGATAGTGTTGCTTGAGAGGGAGAGGTCTGCATCAACAAACTGCCCTTGTTTACCCGTGACAAAATTATACATGGATTATGTAAGCAGTTCGAATTTACAGCCAAAGGGCTTCAGATTGCATAAGGCTAAACTGTTATTGTCCGCTCCTTATTTAAAGACTGAAAGACAAATCCTATGTTGCCTTAAGAATAGAACTGCAACATATTAGGAGGTGAAGAAAATCATGCTTCATCTGTTTGGGTGTATGGTGAAGATGGCTCAATTCAAGGGCCAACTTTATAACAATACAATTTCTATGGAACGAGTCTTTGGCGGAGTTTGTGGAGCAAGTCATGACTCAGGCTCACGTGTTAGTGGGAGCAGATATTTTGAATAACAAGGATGTGGGCATTGTGATGACAGCGGCTTTTAAGCCATATTAGGAGCTTTATAATGCTATGGTCCCCTTTCTGCATGAAGATGTGGCAATATTGAAAATTGTCAACTATTTATGCCATTTATCTGTCACTTTTAGTGCTCTCAACGTGGAACAAAAATACCCTGCGACCATTACCATATCCTCTTTGGGAAATTGAAAAAACTGTTTGGCTATAATCTGTTGGCTAATACACGGGCACTCAACTCTTTGGCAGTTCCTAACCTCCCTCTCTATGAGCACCTGGCTCATTCTCAGTCAAATTACAATCCCTCGGTTACTTTATGACCTGAGTATTTGGATGGTGCTGCAGATACGTGAGCTATATACTAACGCCTGATTTTCTTGCAGCCAAAGAGGTCATTATGCGGCTAAATGCCCTGGCAAACCGCATGCCTACGCATTACCACCAGCCCTGACTGAACAGAGAACAGTTTAATCAGAGTAGAGACAGAACGCTCTACTTCCGCTGATCTAAATTTATTTGTCCCTGATATTTATAACAAATCCTCTTATGTCGGCCTTAGAAATCAACCCAACAATTTATTAAACCAATAAACCCTCAGAGATTCCCCATACTTCCTCTTGGAGAGAGACAGGACTGATACAGACTCAGATTTTCAACAAGATGTACAAAAGTCATAAGCCTGGAAAATCTTTGAGTAAAACAGCACAGGTGAAGTCAGACCCTCAACGGATGTCACCGCCTTAGTTTGGGTGAACGTTGCAATTCTGGTAGAGAAGATTGCAAGGAGTATCAATTGTGTTGGCATTGGTTTTTCACTTTTCATTATAACAAAATCCCTTGGATGTGCATGTGATAAACACCAACAGTCTTTCCTATTCAGAGTGTACATACTGTGATATTTTCGTAGAGTATACAAAAATCTGAGCAATTATAGATACTGGCGCTCCAGTTATATAATATCCACCAAAATTGTAGCTAAGCTTCCTCTAAAGCCTGATGTGGAGCATCAAGTAGTGTATGGGACCACAGAGGCGCAGAGCACTGTGTCAGAGGGTGCTTACAGCGCGTTGCCTTTGAGGTTTGGTTTGGTTAGTTCATCTGCCCCAGCAGTGGTTCTGACTAATAAACATTTTGAAATGTTGATTGGGGCTGCGTTCATGCGGTGTTTGGGAGCAGTGGTCAATATGGAGGAAGAAACATTTAGTGTTCTGGGGCAGCGGATCCCCATCTATTTCACCTCCACTGGAGTCTCAAAGAACCTCATCCGCTCCAGTCAAATTAATCTTGCATATAGCAATAATGTGATTCCTGTTTAATATTGGTGGATGCAGTGGAGGACCAGAGCTCTTCTTAACCAGATTTATGAGTTTAATGGTATTCCGCTATGGGCTGCAATCTCCTTAAGTATACCTTCCAGACACCCGGTCATAGTAGGGGATGGAATTTGGATAGAAATCCCTGAAGGTCCATATGGTAAAATTATGGGACCCTACCAGAAATCGCAGCTTGAACCCCATGTGGCTCCTGGATTACAGTTACTAGGGCATGGAGAAGTGAAAGTACTTACTAGCAAACCTACAGGATGAGCCTATGATGGTTCAAAGGCACCAAGTGGTGGCTTTTCTGAACCTGACTCCTATTGATGAGGCTCACCCTATTCAGGACTTTGGTTCTTGGGAGTATCTCACCTTACTGTTAAGCGACTCATCTGGCGTAATGACTGTAGTTCCATATGATGCCCTAACTGGGCTGTTGGAAAAACAAAAAGATAGGTCAGTAGCATTGTTTGTAAAGGTACCAAGGCATTTTCACTTCTGCAACCACAATTTGGGTTGCTCACGCAGAGTTGTGCATCAGGTAGATATGGGGGATCACCCTCTTAATTTGTCACAGCCTATCCATTGCTCCAAAGTTGCGGAAGAAGTTGTATCTGAGGAGGTAGAAAAATTGTTTAAACAAGGAATTTTATAGCCATCAAAAAGTCCCTGGGCGTCGCTGGTACTAATTTCTAAAAATAAGGACAGCACCAACCAGTTGTTAATTGACTACCAGAAGCTTAACAACATCACAAAAAATTGTATTCAATTCCACTAATTGAAAATGCTTTAGATTGGCTGAGAGGTGCCAACAATTTTTCTGCCATGGCCTTTATATCAGGATACTGTCAAATAGAGTTGCCTGTGGTGGAACAGGAGAAAATGCGCCATAATCACTACTAAAGGTTGTTCAAGCCTACACATAATACAAAGGGTTATGTAACGTCCTGGCTACATTCCATCAGGATATGAACACTATCTTAGGTGACTTTAAGCTGTCCTGAGTTCTAGTTTACCTCGATGATATCAATGTGTTCTCACAGATATTCACAGAGCATCTTGACCACTTGAAACAAGTGTTCTGCTGAATCTCAGAAGTCAACATAAAAGTTAAACCGTAAAAGTGCCACTTTTAATGAGCAATTGAAATCCCTCAGGTTTGTGGTAGACTCCAAAGGGCTTAAACCTCAGCCAGCAAAGGTGGAAGCTATCCACAAGATGACTCAGTCAGGTAATAAGCATGATATCCTGGTGTTTTTGGGGATGGTCAGTTAATACCAGCGGTTCATTCCTTACTTCAGCTGTATTTGGGGCGCCGCTCTTTATGCTATTAGAGAAAAACGCCACTTTGACTGGACTGAACGTTGTTAAAACGCTTTTGATATAGTGTGGACCACTTTGGCTAGAGCGCCAGTTTTGAAATACCCTATTTTGAAAAAAAATTTATTGTGAAATCAGACGCTTCACTTTCCACCATAGGGGCAGTATTATCCCAGAAGGAGATGATGGTGTGGAGCACCCCATTAAGTTTTGTATCCAAAGCTTTAATTGCCATGAACGAATTTAGACCATGACTGTGTGCAAGTGCTAGCAGTTTTATATGCATATAAACAATTTTGGGTATAATCCATGGAGTAAGATTCAAAGTGGTAATGGATCATGCATCCTTGTGTTGGTTGGAGAATCTTTGGGAACCTGAAGAGCTTCTTGTGCATTGGTCACTGAAGCTCCAAGATTATGTCTTTGATATAGTAAACCAGCCAAGGGCTAAATACACGAACGCGGATTGTCTCTCATGATTACCTACAGTTGCCATTATGGCAAATTTGGTGGACATAATGTACAAGAAGAAGATTGTTGTAAAATACCACAACGAGCTGCTATAGGTGATCAAAGCGCTGGATAGGCTTAGATGGGACACCTTCTTGAGCCATGGGGAACTACACAAGAAAGGTGGGAATTGACGCTGAGTTTCCCAAATCTTTCTGCCAGTACAGCAATTATTTAGGATGCACACAAAGCGATAGGTCATGGAGGGTTGAGAAAAACATTGGAGTTTTTGCGACCATGTTACTGTTGGGAGAGCATGCACTATGACGCGCTTAAGACAATTGCTTGTTGTTACTAGTGTCAAGTGGAGAAACCTTTCCAAAAGTCTTTTACCTACCAGCTCGTTAAACCCCGTTTCACTTAGCATACTGTTTCCCTTGATGTGGTGGGGCTCTTTCAACTGAGGCAAACTTCTCAATTTATATACTAGTAGCGATAGAGCACTTGACCAGGTGGGTGAAAGCAAGAGCTATCAGCAATCTAGGGGCTGTCACCGTCGCCAAGTTCATCATGATGTGTGTCATACAAAGACATGGCTGACCACAGTTTATTTTCACAAACAAGAAAAATTCCACATTACATATCCTCCTCATGTTATATTAACTAATGTTGAACCGTGGGGTCTTAGCTACACCAAACCACCCTGAATCTAATGTGATGGTTGAGCAGGTAAACAAAAACATTTTGAACATTTTCCACAAGCTTGTAAAAGTTCTCTCCTTGGAATAAATTACCCTCTTATCCACTGACATATTTGCTTAAATTAACTATCATTTGTTAATGTAGAAAAGTCCCTTCCAATTGCTTTATAGAAGACATCCAGTTTTGTTGACATTGCTTTATTTTCTGTGTGGATGACACTAGCATAGTAGAGCCACAGCGCTATCTGACTAACTTAACAGACACACTGATAAAAAGTTATACTGAAGCTTATTCCACCAGTTTAGCAAATTTGATATGTGATCAGGCGGCTGACCAATTCTGACATAGCAAACTCCCTCAGTTTGTCACAGAAGATTATGTATTTTTCCATGATTAACATGGTTTTGGAAGGAAGAACAAGCTCACCAGCATATGGACTGGACCATTTGAGATAATTGAAAAGACTGGAATTGATGTTTACACCATTAAGGAACCTATGGGTGGTCAGATTATCAAACGAGTACATGCTAAGTTCCTGATGCCTTATAAACAAAAAAATTGGACTTATTATCCAGTCAAGGGGGTTAATGTCAAGAAATTGGTATGACTGGCCAATAAGTCATATTTAGTTCAACGGATTGCATTTTACTTGCTTAAGGAGGCTTCAAACTTGGATAGTCAATTATGTCAACTTGGAGTGAGTCAATAGAGGTAATATTAGTTTGGAAAATAAAATAAATTCCGCCAGTGCTCTCAATGATGAGGTGGATCCAGACAAGTTCTAGAGAATTATTAATATCTAAGCTAAAGGGTTGGAACTTATCAAAGCGATAAATATGAGTGGTATGGGAAGACAAGAAGAGGGGCCTGGTTTGAGAGGGAAGAGAAAGAGGGTGGATAGTAGAGAAAGGGAAGTGCAAGCAGAAAGATTCTTCTAGTTATGTTAATTAAATAAAAAGTAGTGTGGTCAAGGCGAATGCCTCATATCTTATAAGTTTATTTAGTTCAATTTGTGGACCAACGATCTCCATATTGTTCGTACATTGCCCATTGGGCTCAAATCTATGCAATTCTTCTGGCAAATATTAACCATATCTTTAAAGTTATAACATTATTAATGTTTACATAAATTTTTTATTTAAAAAAATTATTGATCAATACTTTATCAGGCCTACAGCTAAAACATTATTAACATCAGCTCTAAAGCACCATGTATTCCCAGTAATAACGCAAAATATATGACCAAATGAATTTGTGATAAATTGCATCTCAGTGCTCCATAAACCAATAGGATTAATTTGACAGTCCAATCCATTTATTATAATTGTAGCAACATGCAATGGCGAGACTTAGTTTAAAAATTACCATGCTTAGTTTCTACATAGCAATGTCCATAGTATCCTTTAGCTACTGACCTCCTGACATCCTAATAGGATTTACTATCCTAGTCTACTTCCATCTCCTAATTTTGGAATAAAATCTAGTTAATTTTATAGTTGATTTTCCCAAATAATGATTTTAATTACCATTCATTTTCTAATTAAATACCTTATGCTATATCTATATTTATTTTCAAGTTGTAAGTCCTCTAAGACTGCCAAACTTTGAATTTTGGTTAAAATCATATTATTTAAATAATATTGGCTATTGCTAGATGACAAAACGCTTACCGCTAAGAGGTGCCAATGATCTGGATTCTTAATGACGAAATATATTACTAAGAAGATCGCTGATGCTACCAAGATAAATAATTTTGTAGCTTTTAAAGTCTGTCCAAATATCCCATTATCTGTAAAATAATATAATGGTGCTTTCATCCAGGTGCTTATAAGGCTACTCAGTAAATACAAACCTTTGCAAAGCATAATAGATCCAACAATTACAAAACTTGGATTGTAAATCAAATGGTTACTACAATAATAAAAGAAGCTTGTTCTTCAACAAAAATAAACATGCCCAGTCATTACAAAAGTTCATGGACAGAGTGATCATCCAACTTACTTTGCTCCTAAACATCATAGTAAAGTTTCCCAAAAAAATATAGAATCTTTAAATTGGACAGCTGCCTACCAGGATGTCAAGATAAATCAGAGAGATTATAGTTGATTATTATTGCAGCATTTAAGCATTTAGTGAAGCTAGAAACTAGGCCCTTATCTCATAATCCTTGATGCTATTGTCGATACTTTGGAGCAGCTAAAATAATTCTGGAAAAATATGATAAATCTACCAAAAAGAACTGACAATAAAATTAAATTGGATGAACCAAACGCCACTACAACTGTCTTGTTTCCTGGCACTGAGGCTCCCCACAGTTCTAACAATGAAATTGGAGCATCAAAAACATATGATCTCACGCCTTTCTCATTTCCTTGCACTGAGGCTACTTGTTGTTATAATGACAGAACAGACAAACCAGCAGCCTCCATGCCCTTTTTTCTTCCCTGTGATAAGGCACCTTGCTGTTATAAAGATGGAATTGGAACAGTTGAACTAAATGCTTCTGCGCCCATTTTTCTTCTCTGTATTAAGGCTCCTCACTGCTCAGATGATAAAAACGTAACGTTTAAACAAGAAGCCTCTGCGCCTCTTTCAATTCTCTGCGCTGAGAGTCCTTGCTGCTTTGATAACAGCATTGGAACAACCGAGAATGGATTCAGCCACGCCATTTTGCTTTCCTAGGCCTAGGACCAGGAATTTGAATAATCCATTCAGGCCAGCCAAGCTGAGAACTCTCAAACCTAAATCTTAACCCTTTGCCAATTTTGTTTGTTTCAGATAATTTAGTTATAATTTCATACTAATTTTGGGTTTTACTGTTGTGCAGAAAAATTTACCCTGCCTCAGCTTAATCAAAATGAGTTAAAAAGTTATTACCCAACCATCTTTCACTTTAAGCAAATTTGTGCCAAACTCTCCTGCCTTTGCCAAACTGTCAGTCAGATAAGTGACTGCAGTACTTTACTTTTCCTATCTTGATGGTTTCATCAAATCTTCCAACCTGACGCCCCCCAGCTTAAGTTTATAACCTGTCAATGATGTGAACTTCCATCCAATTATTAAAGTCAATTTAGAGTCACTTGACCTTAATTTCGATCTAAAGCAAGGCCATAATCAAGATACCTCTCATCTGCAAAATATCAACTGTGAAAAGCAACTAAAATGCATTTCCTTTGCTATTGATGACTACCTTAGTCCTGCCAAACAAAGCCTCCTGATCAAAGTTTGCCTTTACCAGTCACCATGGTGAACTTTCATCTAAAAAATGATTTCTGGATGGTTGATAATCATTTGCCAAAATCCTTTGATCAACTTATTTCTCACATTTTATCAACATTGAACACATAAGAGATGCCACACCACCCTGAAAACCTGAGGTCAAGCCTAACTCCAGCAAGCCTCTCAAAAACTTATCCTGTTTTTGGACGCTGACCTTTTTTATCATTAGTGGTAACCAACTTAAAAGGGGAGCTGTCGCGCATTTTTATTTTCAAATGGGCCAAATAAGAGACTATTAGAAGAAAAAATCCTAATATGGCACCACAGCTAATTTGTCTAGGAAGCCATATTAGAATTTGAAGAATCTTTGGGAAAACTTTTGTCTGGCGCCTGCTTTAGCTGGCGAACCATGGCGGACAGCATTGAGGTGGGAGCATCAGCAACATGTGGCATAAGGAAATATAATTGTGGGTTTTCTTTGGTAATGAAACTGCAGTGTCCATCGACTCAACGTATTAAGTAAGTTATCCTCAACAAAAGTGATGAGAGCAGGCACACAAGTAAATGACATGATGCGCTGGTGGGTTTCAGGATAGTTAGGGTTGAAAAGAGAGGCTTTTGCTGCATTAATGCAGGCGCGGCTCACACCAAAAGCCAGCTCCTTAATTTCATGCTTCGCCTCTTCTTCAAAATCATGAGGGAAATTGGGTATAGGAATACCCTAAACCAGGGGTTCTAATGCCCCATGGAGTTGTTAGTGTAGTAGGGTGTTGGCAGGAGCTGCAGCAGCTTTGAATGTCATTTTATTTAAATTCTATAAATTGGATAACTGTTTTAGGGACAAGAATGGCAAAGCACGATTTGGGAGGATTTTAGACACTAACCTTCAGCTCTAATTCTGAGATAAAGCTTGGCTAATCCTGTGGGGGAAATTGGGAAATACTGGGATCCACACCACTTCAAAATCAAGCTTTTCAAGGTGAACAAATTAGTAATGATGCCAGTAAATAATTCGCCATACCATCAACTTTCTACATTCTATGGGACTGAAACCAACCTCATGTTTAACGGGTGGACATTTAACTCAACTGCCTTGGTTTATTACACTTATCTCAACTCTAGTAGTTTGGGACCCTATGAGGCAAGACAATAGTGAAAAAACCATTGTCATCTAGTTGAGGATTAAAGGGGGATTTTTTCAAGAATCGTTATAATTTAGTTGGATCCTTAATTCTGAGTTTTCCAAAATATTTAATATTTACATCTATTATATTATATCATTTAATTGATATTTATTGGGCCAAAGGCCTGAAATCACTAATAAAATTAGGGTTTAAAACACTGATGATTTCCAGCAAATATTCCAGATCTGTGACCAAATAAATTTTGAATAAATTGCCTCTCAGAGCTCCTCAAATTAATATAATTAAATCAACAGCTTAGTACAATCATTTACCTTATTGTACCAACATACAATGATATTATCTTGCACAAAAATGCCTTACCCGTTTTTACATAACATGTTCTATCAAGTTCCCTTGTCTACTGGCTTCCCAATATCAGGGTAGGCTCACTGTCCTAGTTTACTTTTAGCTCTTACCCTGGTATATCCCCCTCTTTTATCTTATTCTTGTTTTTCCCTAATACTATATAAATTACCATACATTTTCTTAATGAATAAAGTTCCAAGTAAGTATATTTCTTATTAAGTTGGAAGTTCTCTTGGGACTTCTGAACCTTGATTTAGGGTAAGTCCCATTATATTCATTCAAAAATGAACATTGATTTTTGTGAAAAATGCATATTTCTAAGAGAAGCCAAAGAGCTAGTTTCTAAGTGACAAAATATACACTATTAAGATCACTGATGCGACCAATACTAATAATCTTGTAGCCTTCTTTAGACTGGCCAACTATCCTATTAACAATAAGTTAACAGCAAGAAACAAAATTAATACCATTTGGAAAAAATTTAATAAAGCAAAGCTTCAATTACCTAAAAAAATTGACAATAGATGTGCAAGCCAAACAAAGAATTTAAATAGTGTTTTAAATGGAGAGGTCCTGATGAGATTACACCTCACAAATCTCAAGATTCATATAAGTGCAGGGATAAAGATAGTGTAAGTTTAAATGAAATTGCTATCTTTTTTTAGTACTAGATGGTTAATGAAATTGCTATCTTAATCACGCACACATAAAATCTTCTGCATGAGAGGCATTTGTTCATTTGCTTCTAAAATTAAGATTAATTTTTGGTACAGTGATAATATCTATTGACTAATATTCCCCTACTTATCACCCAAAGGATCTTATTACCACAATCTTAGAAAAGCAGTTCATCATGGAATTTTAATGCTGTTGTGAGTGCTCAAGTACCCCCAAAAAAAGCCAAATCTTTTTCTGGGCACTACAGACTTTTGACATAGTAAATGATTTACTAAGTACCACGTGTAATATACTGGTTCAAGATCTTTTGGCTTTGTGCCAGTCAACTTCAGAAATAAGCTTGTTTCTTTTAGGGAAAGCATTTTTGATGTTCTGGTCTTTGGTTACATTGAAAAGCCATAAAACAATTCTTACTTTCTTGTGCGGCACACCCAGTAACCTCTTTTCCTGAGCTTTCACTTATGAAATAGTACAGTGGTCTGGACCACATCTTATCCATCAGATGATATATAAAGGCAAAGGTTGTGGTTTTTGTATAGCTAAAAAATATGTAAACCTCGCAAGTAAAGCAAACCTTTATAGAACTAACGGTTTTTAGCCTTTCTTTATGTCTTGTAAGATGAAGCTAAAAACCGGTCACAAGACTTGCTATCTCATAATACTATCTAAAGAACTGATCCTTTTTCATTTACCATACTGTAGTCAATTGTTTACTATACCAATTCCACATCTCCAGCAGTTGTTTGTCCTGTTCAGATTCAATCCTTTGTGAAAACAAAGATTTATTTTTGTATAATTACCCTAACTTGGGACCTAAAGGAATTTTTTATAACATTTATGGTTGAAATCTAATTTCCCAATTTGGTAATTTTGGATAAATTGTAGAGAAAAAATTTTCTGCTTGTAATAATTTTACTAGAAAAATTATACATATTAAAAAGTAAACTAATCACCCACTGTAGTTTCTCTTTGATGTCATTGGATTCCCACCAGCTGCATAGCGTGGGGCAGCGGCAAAACTCCCTCCGCCATTTTCCATCTGACAGGAAAATGCGCTTGGACTAGATCACCCAGTCATACTAAACCCCTGGGATGATTCGTTCCTCCCAAGGATCTCAAAGCCCACCTCACTCAATCCTAAGCAAGCCCTGTTGCCCCCTGGTGCTCCCCAGAGCAACATGTATATTGGCCTTAGGGCCAAATATGGGAAACTTATCCCTACAACAACTAAGCCTTTATCAAAATGGCTCAGGCAGTGATGTGTCCCACCTGTTTTATTGACTTCCGCCTCTATAAGAAGTATTTTGATCTCAGTTTCACCTATGAAGCTTATGCCGCCACTGCGGCAACTGTGCCCCTAGTCTTCCAGGATACTCCTCTCCCAACAACTTGGACCTGGCTCCTAGCAGACACCACTTTGGTGGTTCAATTTGATGGTTTACCCACCCACCTTCCCCCTGAGGTGCTCCACCAGGAGCTGATGGAAGGTTTGGCAGCCTATGGCTCCAACCTCATCTTGCAATTTGTGGTCCCAAATGGGGCCACACACCTCGCTGGGCCTCAGGCATAAGCCACGATCAGCCCTGAAACAAAATAGCCCCATCAATTCCCCCTTGTGCCGCTATCCCCTCTGCCCCCAACCATCCATTCTGGGCCCACGTCAAGGGCGGATGGACAATTTGTCTGTCCTGTTTTGAGTTGTACCACTGGAAACTCAAGTGCTCATCCCTAGCTGCTTCTGATGGCGTTGATTTTTCATCTGATGGCTGCAAATCTGCCACCCACCCTGCGCCAGTTCCAGCATGGGGTATGATCCTACCTCCCCCTCCCCAAAAGCCTGTTGCTGCAGCTGCACCCACAGCCACCAATCAGCCTCCTCCTCACCCCAGTGCCACACATGATTCCTCCAATCAAGCACAGGATTGGACCCCAGTTTGATCCCATGCATCCTCCAAAAAAACAACTAAATCTCAACCATATGCTGATTCCCCAATTCAATTCAACCAGAACCCATCTGAATTCTAGGATGAAATTGACAATTAGGTAATATCATTGAAGAACTATCTCTGCAAGTCAATCGGTTCAGCAATGAAAAATGGGACGCAGAATTATCTCCTCATTTATATGCCTTACAGCCAAAAAGCTGAATCATTCTACAGCGACCACCAACTTGCAGTAGAAGCAGCCGCCACATCAGATTACCATCCCCTCTGCAAAGCTTCCGCCAAATCAGTGGTGATGCTCACAGGAGCATTCCACCTTCTGTTATCCCTGAAAATCTTACTCTAAAAAGTATGATTAATATGAAACAATTACACAAAGATGTCAATGACACTATTTATAACATGGTAACTGTAGCACAGAATCCATAAGCTAAGACTACCCAAACCAATATTGCCACATTCATTAAACTACCAGACGCCTGAATTAAAGCTAAAAAGTGTTAGCTGGATATGTCAATGCCATTTTTATGGTTGGCAATTTCTCAGAAGTACCAAACATCAAGGATATTGAACCACATGCCGCAGATGCCCTGATGCCATTGCTATCCACCTTAACACGTACCTTACTCTGGGATGAGGAAGCTACTGCCAAGGATGAGCCCCCAATACCCCCTCCCTTTCTGCCATGAAGGGATAAGTGGTCTCCGCTGCCCACCTGGTTGGTTGTTTCATTTGGTGTATTTCGCTCAATTTGTTCATTTTGGGCATTTTTTTGAAGCAATTAGTTACGTTAGTTTAGGTTTTAGTTTTTAGTTTGGTAATGTCCGTCCCCTGGTCAGCTTACCTTGGTTAAATAAATTATATAACAATAAAATTTTTACTTGATTTAACTTAGGCTCTCATCCCATCATTAATACTGAGATCAATCAGGCTTTTACGCCTATATTATATTTTAATTTTGACTCCTTTAGTTTGTTTATATACAAGGGCATCAATTACATCACGCTAGTATGAATTATATTGCCTTGTCACCTATTTT
The DNA here is from genome assembly GCA_022478985.1 of Massospora cicadina. Taxonomy (NCBI): domain Eukaryota; kingdom Fungi; phylum Entomophthoromycota; class Entomophthoromycetes; order Entomophthorales; family Entomophthoraceae; genus Massospora; species Massospora cicadina. The sequence goes on from JAKSZP010015804.1 coordinate 118,657, forward strand.
ATATAGCTTAATAATTCGCTTTAATATACATATTCTTTGAGATATGGCATTGGCTTAATAGTTTATAGTTATTTAAGAGTGGAAGTCAAATACCAAAGAGTCCAAAATACCATCACCTTGTCATCAGCATATCCCCAAAGTACTGTGAACTCCACCAAGCCCAAAGGCGTCAGAGTTCAGTTTGGACATACAATGGCCCCTCACCTTGACCTGATAGACAAATGATTAGAGGCTGGGAGAGCATGTTGCCGTATTGCACCTCAGCCTAATTTGGGGTCATTCTTGAGTTGGTGCCAAACAAACGCCTTGGAATACATTGCCAAGTGCTAAGGCAGGGGCCAATTGAGGTGGCTTAATGCACCTTGAACTGGTAGGATGTAATCCAACACTTTTAGTAAATTTTTCTTATTATTTATGATTCTTATCTATTAGCCAATTTTATTGAGCTGACTCTTTCTCAGCATGGGTTCAATAGTTGAGGGTCAGTTGGTACATTGAGTTGACACAATTGTTACAGCCTTATCCTAAAAGATGGATGAGCACGTCATTGTTTTTATTATAAAATAAAATTTTTTATATTGTTAAACAATTTTGCATTTTCTGCTTTTTGTGAATCTCTCAAAAAGGGTACAGACTTATATGTCGCCTGGAACAAGAGCCCTGAGAGTTTAAATGTTGCTTTTGCAGTACCTGACAAGACATAGCACTACCTGAATGTAAATGGATAAAGAAATACACCATTAAACTGAATTGTTTTTAAAACAGCGGTTAACCTCAACAGTGAAGGGGTGTTTTTGATAATCAAAGGCAGGACATTAATTAAGGTGCTGATGAAATAGAACACAATATACATTGTGAGAGTGAATATAAACCTGATAAAACTGTAGTGCCATTTAAATATTAGTGTCATTAACAGTACAATCCTTTCTATTGGCCTAGCCCTATTTCGCAGAGGTTGATGGCATGACATATAAAGTGATTGGATTATAGCATTGAAACAGGAAGTGTGTTGAGGCCCACAAAGAAATAAGGAAAACCCATTAAAGCGATGAGTGAAACTATTATGAACACCAGTATAATTCAAAATAATCCTATGTAATGCAGTCAAGCACCCAGGATCCCAAGCTGTTGAAGTTCAGGCTATGTATCCAAAGAACCTTTAAGTACAATTTAATTTCTGAAGACCCATAAGATTCTAAAAATGTCTATAAAATAACTCACCATGATGGACCAGATTAAACAAAGTTGACATTTTGCCCTGTCCACAAGGGCCTATTGGATGTACGTCTTTTATTAGACCCTGTAATCATAATATGGCTCCACTTTAATATGTGCGTGAAGTAGCCATGACAACTCTTATTCTATCCAAAATAAGAAAAGTTGAAAGGGTACTGTAATCACTGAAGCAGGCCTAAGTTGTTGTTCCTTAAGAACTCTAAATGTAAAATTGTTCTTATTTCTTTTAAGCCATGAAAATTACAGCAGGCTTTTACAAAGGTTTGTTAAATTATTTGGTGGATATTTGGGTCTTGGGTAACTTAATAAATCTACAAGTGACACAAACATTGAAACTTGCCATCACAATGGTTTTCCAGTCCTGGGAGCCTCATAAAGCAAAAATGATTAATCTATTTACTTGCAAACCTTACGCTTTCTATATCATAAGTGCAGGTTTATAGCCAACTTATTGACCATGCCTGGCCTTTTATACCCTATGATCTTAGGGTGGGTTGGTGGCGCTGGAAAATATTAACATTGGCTTGGAGAATATATGTTATCATTAACTTGTAATGTTATTCTTGTGTAATCCTTACCTCCCCACTTTAGCTACAAGGAACACCGTGGCTATAACAAAGAAGTACTCCTATTCTGTAGCCTTTTATGATCTAAATTCATGCTATGAATAATATAACTCTTTTATGGGATTTTTGAACGTGAATGGTGCTAGCCAATTGCTAATGCATTTTAAGTTTGATCTAGACTTTCACTTAAAGGTTGATCTTTTAAAACACCAATTTTACTTTATATCCTTACATGGCCGTCAAAGATCAAGCTTTGAAGAAAAGTGATGACATAATGGCTAAGTGGTGAATGAATGAAAAACTGTTCCAATATCATCCCCAGTAGCGTTGACCAATTAACTTGATTGCACTTTGTGGTCATGCTTAGATTACAGCCATCTCAATTTTATAATTTTCTCTGAACCATACCCTCTGCCGCTCAAGGCAGACATCTCCATTACATCTCCATAACTAAGGTCTTTTCACAATTGGCCTGGTAAACGCTTTCCACAAAGTATTAGTTAAGGAATTTAAGTAATAGATACCTCCATTTTTACACTTTGTCAAGATAGTGTCTGTAACTCTCTTGTTCTCAGAGAGGTGGTGGTGAATGCCCAACCCCACAACCAGGGGAACAAACGCTAGCATTAAAGGACATAGGTCACTGTGAAAGGTTCTGGTACTGAAGGGCCTCAGGGAGAGAGTATATAAAATGATATATATACCCAAGTAGGCTAAAAACGCCAGAATCTGGTTAGACCCCAATGTGGAGTCCATCATCAGGTGAAGATTCAAGTCTAGGCTCTTCAGATCCTCAAAGCGTAGGGGTCCAGATTCCACCAAAGGAGAAAATTGGATTGAACAAAAGTTGGGAAAGGATAAAATGACTTCTTTGTTTGAGTCTTCCTTAAGGAGATCAGAAAAGAGATCAAACAAAATACTCATTTATATAAAAAAATTTCTAATGTTTTTTGTAAACTAAATTTAATCGATAAAAAAGGTTAATCTTGCAAAATGGTATATAAACTATAAGGAATTCATTTTCCTTCAGGCGAGGCACTGCACCCAATCTAATTAATAGATGCAACCTCCCATCCATCGTCATATTATAGCTTGAGTAAGATCACACTTGGGTGTTTGACTGAAGTTAAAATTTACCAGCTTTGGCATTATTATAAATTGAACGGTACTTAAAAGCCCCATTTTACCAATTAACATAATTCCTATTATAATTATTGACATAGATGTTACAATTTAATTAAACAAATTTAATGCCCATTTGACCATCACGCGCACCCCAGAACTAACTTAAGCATATTTCCATTACCCAGCGTTAGTCCAGTGTGTGCTCCAGGTCAGCAGGTCTACAAACTTGGTCCCCTTGGCCTCATCACGATGAGCCTTATTTGGTTAATCTATCCCCACAATTTTTGTCATTTAAGCATGACCCACCGCATGAAATTACCAGTTAAAGGTAATACACTTTGACTCAAAATACGCCCAACTGTTTTACTTGTTGATTGACCGCCACAGGGTGATTTACAATTTTCTTGAACACTTGCAAATATTGATGATATTATGATGTGCTCTTTGAATGCTGAACATTATAAAAAGCCCTTTGGTGGTGGCTGTGGCGCTGCAAAAATCCGATCTCTTTTGTGAAGCCATCTAAGTGTGAGTCTTACAAAGATAAAGTTCAGTTCTTTGGTAAACTTGTGCTAAGGGATGGTTACGCTATTGCCCTCAAGTTAAAAGCTAATTTCTGTGGTCTACTCTAACTACGCAGGAACAACTCTGCAGTTTCTTAAGATCAGCCATATTAAGAATTCTCACTAGAAATCACATAAATTGACTCGCCCTTGCACTTAATAAAATGCAATAATGCACTACCCCATCTGGTCCTCTGAGTGCTAACAAGCGTTTTTGCTATTTTATATATCTTCACTGATGCATCTGTTATGCGCCACACCAGTTAGTATAGCCCTTTATTATATCATGTTATGCCTCATGCATGGCAATGGGTGCTTTCCAGTTACAGGAGTGTGATGATCAGGAGCACCAGGTGGACTGCTTTTTAAGAAGTTTATAATAACTTAGCATTCCTAGGACATATATAAAAAGAGTTGGAAGCCATTGCATGGTCACTCAATTATTAAAGCTACCCCTTGCAGGGAGTAAAACATGCTCTCAATATGTGAACCAAGAATAGTACCTTATGTACTACTGCAAACCACAAATACTGGCGCACAGGTAGACCAAGACTCACAAAGTCTTCCTAGAGATCAATTTAATAAATTGTCTGTTTGAGGTTCTATTAATATATTCAGACATACTAAAATTATAACTCACTCCTAAAAATGAACTTAAAGACTCAAAGTTATTGATGGTTGACCTATCAATCTAATATGAAATGGATGCCCCCTGCTGTTGCTGCTGTCACTTCCTCCTCACACTTTATACTTACTTTTTTTATTTTCAACAAAATTACTGATAACTTTGGTTTCCTCCTAAAACTTCTGGTCAAACTAACTCTTATGAAATACCCCAACTCACGCTGATGCTAAAATGTTCACTACTCAATGTAGTGTTGGACATGTAAACCTTAAAACCTGAAGGTCATGTCCTATAACAAAATTTTATGCTGGTAAGTCCATCTAGATGACATTTCAAAAGGAAAAGGCAATATATTTCTTACAATTAAGTATGAGTCCCCTTAACATGTGTTCCCATGACGTAAGGCAATATCATAGTCCTCCTACCATAAGGCACCTGGGCATGAAGAAGTGCACAATTTAATAAAATTTATATTACTGGATGGGACTAACAAAGGATATTTCAGCATGAATCAGATAATTTATAACCTGAGTCACTATAAATCAGGCTTAAAAGGCCAAACTGCCTCCTCAACCCCTACATCAAGAGATATTTCTTGTACCTTCCTTTAAGTCGCCTTTTTAGTAGGCCTACCAGTATCCAAAGGCTGAAATGCATTCATGGTAGTAACCAACTTATAATTCACCATTCTCATTACATGCTTGATGTCAATTTCAGTTAAATAAATGGCACAGAAGTTATAAGTCACAGTTTCTTAATGTTTGGGTTCCTCAAGAGATAGTTAGCAACTAATAGCTAGTTTAACTTAAGAGCTTTAGAGGCGCTGTATGGGATTTTAAAATTAATCATGTAGGCATTGGCCTACCACCCTTATTCAATGGAAAAATAGTATAACAATCTTGTCTCTTGATCAGTATCTTTGGTGTTACGCTACCTCAACACAGAATACACGTGCCTCTGACATTGCTTTACTCAGTTCCTATAAAATTCACTATAAATAATCATTGTGTTGTCCTAATGTTTTCTGGCTTAAGGTATAATCTTCCTATATAATTGGCCCTACGGTTCACGATGGTTTTCTAGCAACATAGAATTTCGCCTCCCAGATTTAGGAATACCAACAGGCTCATAAACAGCTATGAAGTTACTAATAAAGACAAAAGGTTTTTCAGTAAAAGCTACAAAATTCCCTCAACTATTAAGTTATGACTTGGTCATGGTAGATATTAGAAACCTACAACTATAGGTTCCATGACAAAAATTGGTCTGTAATGAGCTGAACTCCTCCCCATTATAAATACTGAGCAATGGGTGTTTCCACTTAGAATCAACCTAATTTGGAATTCTTATCTGCAGCTACTATTCCTCCTTTTCCCCTTTCAAAGAGAAAAAGCTATAAATATAAAGTCTATTATGGTGAAAAGCACACTATAATTCAGTTAAAAAAGGTCCTGAGCTTGTGAAAAGTCAAACATGGTATCCACTTCTTGGTGTCATGAAAAAGATACCCAGCCTATAAGAACAGCTAAGTTCCCACCAGATATTGTATCAACTGCCACGAGTTGATAACATAATTTCACAAGAATAACCTAAGCACTTTTGTTACCCTTGATCAAGACAACCACCATTGTGGCAAAAAAATAACAGCCCTACTTAAGATTTATTTCATAGTACCGACCCCTGAGGGAATAGTGGAACCATATTTTAAGAAAGTTAATATAAGGTACCTGCCGTGGCTATCAAACTGGAACAAACCTTACACTCCTTTCAGGCCAAAAAATGCATTAACCTGAGGGATTTTCAACTAGCTAAGATGGACAACTTGAGTCACACCTTAGACAAGTATTGGGTGGCAGCCGCCCTTACCTGTCTGAGACCACTGCCTCACATATGGCTTAAGTTCTAAGTTCTTTTCTATTTCAGTAATGACTGAGTTTTATATGTCAAATATAAGAAAACATGCAATGAGATAAGAGGCATGACCAACAATTTGCATCAAAGTGATTACCTCTGGGAAAACATGGTGGATAACTGGGAGGCTTCATTAAAAAAGTTTACACTACTGCTGTTAGATGAAAAGCATTTACAAAAAGAAACTCACATGAAAAATTGTGGTTATGAAAGCATATAAATGGCATTCAATTGAGTTCCTGAGTTTTGAGGCCACTAAGGCTAATTCTAATGGTTAAAACAATCAACAAAGCCTAAGAATAGCGCTGGCTCAATTATTGTGTTTAACGAGATTAGCTCTGTTTTGACAAATTTACTTAGCAAATTATAAGACCCTCACTTAGAATTAAGGTATAAATACCCATCACCCTACCCAATAGTAGGGTGTTTTATTCTTTTTTAGCTTCCTCACAGTAAAAATATTCCATATATTTTTATCTTTTACTAGAAAGGTTTAAAAATACAACTTTCTAAAATTACAACGATGAGGTCTATGGAGGGACCACACTCATAAAATCTATGTAGTGGTGACAATATCACTATCAATAAAGATATTAGACACAATTAGTGGTGGAGCTTAAAAAGTATTTAATGAAGCCCCATAATCAAGAACTAAATTAAGGACAAGTCTACTCTTGACTAGACTACAAACTCAATCCCCTTGGACCAGTTATATTTAAAACAACTATAAATGCTTTAGAGAAATTGACAGTAGAAGTGCAAGCCATATGAGACTTTAGATAGTATCCATATAGAGAAATCCTGAAGAAAACTTTATAACCGCATGAGCCTCAAGGTTTAACTTAACATTATGGGGATAAAAATGGTGTATGTTTAAATAGACTAAACTACTAAAATAAACTCAAAATTTTCTGAATTAGAGTCGTGGGTCTATTTGCTTATAGTAATAAGCCCTGATGTTTAGGGCAGGGGCATGTTTATTGACCAATATTTATCCTACCTATCACCCAGTGGGTCCAATTCTTACATAATCACAATGGAGGTGACTTGTGGACTCTGGATGCTGTCAAGGGTGTTTGATTAGCCCCTGATGAAATAAAGTCTTTCCTTGGCATGTCAAATCTCCAATACAAGCAATATGGATAAAGTGGAGTCAACTGCAGGTCTTACATGGGCAACCTTCAGAGGTGATGGAGAAGGCAGTAATGAAATCTCCTCCAGAATCTTTGTTTGTGGGCTATGGTAGTATTAGTATGTTAGATGTGGTCATTGATGGGTTGACAGATTAATTACTGTTGATTGCATCACTTACTTAAATAAGATAGTAGTATAATTGTGAAATAGGCGCTCTTTGTCCAGTCAATATCTGATGTGGAAAGCATTTATGCATTTTTGGGAAAATATAAACTTGGTGGGCATCTAGATAGTTTCACAAGCTGTGATTTATCCATTGTTGTAAGTTAATGCATTTTGATTATCATTGGATCAAGGTTGACCAAGAGTAGTTTAAAAATATGAAATTTCGAGGACCAATAGACATTTTACTAAGATAACACGTTAGGTTACTATAAGGAATGAATTATTATGCTAAAATCAAAAAGGGAGGAATAAGAATAGGTCATAGACGACATTTAGTGTATTGAGTAGAGTTGGAAAAACAAAGTAATTAACTGATAACTGAAGCCTAGAGGGCTGCTATCTTTTAGAAGCTAAAAGTTTGACAGTAAGCTTGAGATAGGCTCTATGGGGCATATAATTTTTTTATGAGAAAGCTAAAACTGTAAAATATTAGGATTTTAAGATTAAGTTAAAAGTGTAGATTAAATTTTGAATTGCACTGGATAGAGTGGAGTTTGTCATTCTTTTCAGATTGAAGAACTGCCGCATCAACGTTTATGTCAATCTGCGCAATATGAGGGCATAACTAGGATGCAGTGTAGTGGATATGTCTGGATCTACCATATTATCTTGGTAGTAGGATTTTCTGTCCTTTGTTTCTGGTGGAAAGTTCATGAGCTTAATGATTCCGTAGGCCTACCTGGGACCCCTGGACAGTACCACCTCTCTGAAGACTCTTCTATTTTTAAAAAAGGTGAAGAGATAGTGGGCTAAGAGGAAGTTTTTTGAGGGAAAGCAGTAACTCAGAGCTCATTTATTTTCACGTACTTTATTCAAGGACAAGTGGTAAGACTGGGTCCTAACACCCTTTTTTGTTATGAAAGGGTTTGTGGCACAGTCAAGGAATAATGACTAAACCTCATAACTTATGCTTTAGTTAAAAGCATTTCATCTGGTATTACATAACAATATGCCTTTTTTACGTTGTTTTACAAGTTGTTGAGTGCTCTGTCCTATTTGGTTATCCACTTGTTCAACAGGTTTTAATGTCCTTTAGTGTAAGGAGAATAGGCAGATTGTGGGCCTGCAGTTGTCGCTGTGCCCTGGGTATAGGTGATAGTGTTCATTAATTAGTTCAGATAGTATATCTTCTGGTGGTATCTTTTCATTAATAAATAAAACCGCGGTGGTCCTTTGAGAGATCATGCTTATTATGTAAAGCTTCCTGTATATTAGTCATTCTATTAGAGTATGAGTGGTTTTTATGGGTCGTTTTTTACTAGTTTTTCAAACTTCAGCGTGCCAATTCAGTACTCTCATTTTTGATCTTACATTATTAAGTTCTAGATTGATTTAGTGATGCTGAATTCTTTAGAATTTTTTATTTTTAAAAAATGATGTTTTAGTAGAAACTGGTTTTTTACTCTAGAACCTAAGTTAGTTTATAAATTTAATATCATTACCAAAAGTTCACTAAAAAGCAGCTCACTAGATCTGCTCACATTTATTTTTAGGACAATTTTAATAATATTAAAGATATAAATAGGGTAGATACTAAGAAATCAACATATAAAACTTCCCTTGCAACCATTTACACATGGTGCGGTGTTTCTACCACCAGGCTTTGTTTTCTCAGAGGCTTTTAGTGTGGGTTAGCCAAGTTAATTTTCCTTAAAGAGAAGGTTATTAAAGTTCTTATATAGGCCTTTCTTTACATCTTTTTTGCATGCTTGATGCGTAAAACAATATAATAGTTCTCCTAAATAATCATACATTGCTTTTATATAGTATATCTATACCCTTTTTCTCTGAGTTAATAGGAAGACATCCACTTAATAAATGTAATATTTTAGCTTAGTGTGGTATCTATCTTCTCCCTTGTGAAATATAAAGAGATTTGCTTCAAAAATGAAGTATCTATGACTTCAGCAAGAAATATTTACTTGCATATAGGACACTTTAATTTTAAAAATTTATATCTATTTGTCTTTCAGTAGCAACCTTATGGCGAATTTTCAGTTATTGCCTTCAAAACTTTTACCTCAACTTTATATAAAAAGATTAGATACAGGGCTTATTGGTATTTAGAAAATTTTGTTCTTCGTTCTATAGTACCATAATGAGCTGAGTGTTTAGCAGCTCATTGAGCTAAATGCTATCCACACCCTATATACCAAAATAATCCAGTTTAGTTTATCTTTCACATGCCTATGTCCTCTTTGATGCGCTCTTTTCTTATATCAATCTTAGTTAGTAATTTTACTGCTCTGATTTAAGTTAGATATAAATAATATTCATGGTTGTATCCTAGCATCTGTGATGCAGATGGTCCTATGGCGCTAATTATATTCTTTATGAGGCACTAAACCAATATTTTTCTCACTTTAGGCATAATTCCAGCTGAAACAATTGCGTTATCACTGTTGTGACTCAAACCTTAGATGAAGACAAATTGAACAATGTCAAATTTAAATCCCACATTTCTACTGATACTTTAATTGTCAAAAGTAAGTTTTTAGAGGCACCATCCCCTGGAAAAAAGGGTAAAGGAGTAATAAATTTGGAATCGCCCAAAGCTAAGGCGTCAAAGAGACCATTATAGAGGTTCAATAAAGCTACAATGGTACAAAGAAAATCGTTTCATCTTCCTATACTTCCTAAATGCTTTGAAAGATCCAGATTGTTGGTCCTAAAAGTGAACATTCCAGAGGTGAGAGCCCCAATTCACTATAAATACTTGAAGCTTTAAATAGTGCATATATCATTTGTTATCTGATTTTAAAGTTTTGTTCCTAGGGCATTCAATGAAGCTATTCATAAAGCCTTGGCCATCCCAATAGTTATGTCCCCTTGCTGTATTTTTACTTAAAATAACCAAGTCTGACTGCAAGCAGCTTTGAAGCTTGTTCCTTTTCTTAGCCTTGTCTATCAACAATGTCAACAGAAAACTGGTGCTCCATGCCAGGTCTTCTGAGTTGCCATTAAGAGTGAAAACATACAAAAAGATTTAAATTAGTCCAGATCATGAAACCTCCCAAGATAACAGGGTTTTAAGCATTAACCTGTTGGATTAGCAATGCTCTTTTTGTAGTAAGCGTTCCTATCCCAGCTATATTTGAGTTTATGGCTGATTACTGCGGAGAATTGCCGCTTTTGAACTAAAGTGAATATCAGATAAAAATTCCAACCTCATCCCAATAGTACAACAATTTCTTGATGGTATATTCATATTGAGGGACAATCATATTGGGTCAGATCAACATTTGTCCCTTTTTTATGAGGGACCTAAACTTAGCTCCTAGTCTACCTGCCACTAAAGTTCTTTATGAGAATATCAGTATCTTAGGAACTTTGTACACCTTGCCATTTATCATGTTATGTAGATTTTGGGGTTACACCATCAAGGGGTACTGTGACAATTGGGCCTGTTACAGTTCCTTAATTTAATCACCTACAACTTTTACTAATCTAATTCTTCCTTTGTAAATGAAAATATTAATGCAACTCTTTAAAAGAGGCGTTTAATTAATGAGGTCCAATGCCAGGTGACTTTACTGGATGAAGGGGCCATTAAATATCTGTAGAATCAATTTATGACTCAAGTGAATGCCGCTGTGTCTGAAGCTCATTTTAGGTCAGATAGAATTTCACATCACTCTTGTATTGTTCCTCTGACCTCAAAGGACAATGAGGACGATATTTTATTCAATATGAAGAAGCTTACAACAAGCACACCCAGGGTCGCAAAGTCTTGTTGGTCCCAAAGGAGTCAGGCTATTAAGGGACCCCATGATATGGGGGCCCATTGGGACTCATGGACCTCAAGGATATTATGGGCCTCCTGGGCCCCCAGGATCAACGGGGCCACCAGGGGACATTGGTCCTCCTAGGCTACCTGTATTGACAGTCCTCCTGGGCTTCAAGGAGAAGCTGGGCCTCCTGAGCCCACAGGCTCTATAACCCTCATGGGCCTGCGGTAATTGAGCCAAAAGATGCTTCCCCAATCTCAATTAATTAAAATGTTTTAACAAATCGCTTGGCTAGAACCCTGCTTATGGATGAGACTCAAATAAGAGGTATAAATCTAGAGTGCCAACCCCTTGACCCTAATTATACCCTTGAATCTTTTTCAGACAGGCTCATAGACGTCATTAGTTTCTCCTGATTGTATGTTATTCAGTTAAATTGCATCAATGATCAGAAGACCCAACTTACCAGTCAAGTTGAGGCCGTTAAGGCAAATTAACTCTCAACTAAGGCAGTTGTAGAATCCCTAAAGCTGGAATTACAAAAGCTTAAGAAGCAACTTGCACTGAAGGCTACCTATATCAGAATAATGACTCAGTGGGCAGAGTTACATAATGATGTGAATGATTTGAGGGCTCAACTTGACCAAATGCGGATAATAAATGCAACAATACAGAGTTCTCAAATTTTGGCATCACCTATAGCGACTGGGATTAAAGTTTTATCCACTCCTATCTCTACTAACTTTAACCCCTCATAAAGGAAAAGTATGTCCCAGTTGAAAAACATTTCATCATTTTTATATTTATACAGAAGTGTCATGGAAGAGGCTTTCAATTGTCAGAAATTTAAACGCTTTTCCACCTGTTTCAGCCATATCTCTTTGGAAAGCATGGGTCCTCACCTAAAGAACAGAAAACCTAGAGCCAAGTTAAGATTTCTTGATAAAGGAAATCAAAAGTGATCAGACCCTATCCGTTGAGAAACAATCATTCATGGGTATCCACATCAAATATGGAGAAATGCCAATCAAAGCCAATTGATTTACTATGAGATCCAGACCTTGGTGGCTTGTGACCACATTTCTCTTAATGACACCATCACGGCCGCTATATCAACTTTAACATAATGCCCAGACTTACCGTTACATATTATCGCTATCAAAAGAAACTTCAGAGCATCCTGTACATTAGTGAGGCTTTCCTTGAGATCCCCACCAGTATACTTCAGAAGGCTTCCAGGCCAGTTACTCTCCTAACTGACGCCGCTCATTTCAATGCTCTTAAAAAGATGGGCTGATAAAAAGAATATAAAATGCACTTACTTCAAAAGATATTAGCATACCGGTGAAGAAAGCTACAAGTTTAATGCTGATGAGGAGGAATAGACCCGTCAACATGAAGGGAGAGGATCTTTATATTGACAACCACCATGCGCCTCAATTATCTATTTCTCAGGCTATTGCATCTGCTGCCCCCTCTGCCAACGATTTACTGATGTGCCTCTCAAAAACAAGTACTGTAATTTATATTACTCTTGTTCCCTCTGCACCCCTCCAGCTTTTTTCTTTGGCTTACAACCGCAATTTGGGGACTTAGTCACCTAAAATGGAAGTTTTAGTGTTCAAGTTAAAGTTCCAAACAATTGTCAACATTAGCTAACCAGTAAATGTTATATCTTCCAAGATGGTCAGTTGAACAAAATTTCACCAGACCTTTAAAGTAACGTTGAGTATGGAACCGCTGTATCAAATTGCACCAAATTCCTTGGCGCTTATTCAGCCTTGCCATTTCTTTTGGGAAGCTTCCTATGCCTGCCCCTGCTGTGGTTCTTGAAAAAAAAACTATGACTTTTTATGAGAAACTCAATTTTTATGCAAGCATTCTGGAATTATCAATCTACATGAATCTTAAATGTCTATACTTAGTTTCTATGTGCAACTTAATTTCCAAACTTTCATCTCAAAAAAGGAAATCCCAAGAAAAGAATATGCCATATGAAAGATGACAGTGTTCATATCAGATATAGTATCATGTTTTAATGCCACTTGTAAAAATGTCTCTTTTGTCTGCAAAAGCCTAAAAAGAAAGTCTTTATATGCTCCTTCTCAGGTAATAGTACCATCTCATGAGCAAGTTATTATGGACACTCAAAACAAAGTACACGTTTCACCAAAACACATACTGTAAATTTGTGGAGTGGATAATCCATTCATCAAAGTGATATTGCCCTTCCCAATCATCTTGGATCCAGACTACTCATGGAGTATCTCAGTTTATTATAATTCTATTACAGCTATATGCTTCATAGGGAAATGGGATCCTATAGCTTATGTTCAGCTGCTGCCTGTTGATAAGCTATATAGCTTGCACAAATTTAGTACCTTTTGGGATTTTGGACTAGAAGAACTTCCCACTATAGCCACTGTCATGATTCCGATATGACTGGATGATAAGCCTGAAATAGCTATGGCAGATTGGGAAGAATCCACCAACAATGATACTAGTTATGATTATTTGAGTGCCTCAAGATGAGGCAATATTGGGTTATAATGGGTTGTTATTAGTCGCCTTTAATTAAGGTGATAAGGCGATGTTGACATTTGACAAAAACAAATGTGATCACCTTGAAAAGGTGAAAAGAGTTGAAGAATAACATGATAAAACAAAGAGAAACTAGCAGAATAGAATAGCCTAAGCTATGAGAACAGTATCATCTGAATTCGCAGGTATATAGGCGAGATGGGCGATTGAAAGAGTAGTTGGTTAGTAGTAGAAAGAGAGTGAAACAGCAAAGAGTCTCTATAGTTATAGAAAAGAAATGTAAAGTGTTGTTGGGCAATCGCACCTATCTTCTCATTTTTTAGTCTATTTGGAGGACCAATGAACCCCACATCCTCTGTCCGTTGCTAAGTGGTTTCAACCTGTGTGACCCTTATGGCAGATCTCAACTAAACCATCTAAAATTAAAACAAAGGTTCTCACTACAGGGGGCCCATTGATAAACCACTAAAAAAATCTCCAGTCGCCAGATATGTCTCAAAAAGCCTAAGTTGCTGGGGAATCTTCACAAAACTCTGCACCAGCTGATTATGAGGAACTCAAACTCACTTTAGATCCAGTGCCCAAGAAACAGGATGAACTTCTTCAAGATCATAATGTTGTTATGCGCCAGCTTGATAGCACTTTTAGTCAAATGCAAATTATGGGACAACAAGACAAGGAACTTTCCAGTTGTTTGGATGACACCACTGAATGACTGCAATACGTGGAGCAGAAATTGACCAGTACCTCTCAGCCCTCTCACTGGGAAGAGGAAGGATTACAAGGTGGACACAATACGAGGGTGAATATGATGCTGGTCAGATCTACTACACTGAGGATGGTAGCTCTGGATATGAGTATGAGTCAGAGCGCCAATTCCATCAAGTGATGGCGTTGCTACCCATGGCAAAAGGACACACTACCTCCAAAGCAGCAGACATCCTAACTTCTGCTGGACCAGCTTCTCATCATGAAACTTCTTTTTGGATCTTGACCCATTCTTCAGTATGCTCCAAAAGATTATGAACGGCATGAGGAGGTCAATATTGAGAATCTGCCTCTGTATGATCAAAATGATAGTATCCATGGTTTCTTCAAACGATTTGAATTTACAGCAGAAGGCACATCTGTATGACGGAAAGCAAAACTGTTGATATCTGTCATGGATATTGGGAGTGCCAATAAAGTCAACTACTATTTACCAAACATCTCCATTACCTACCAGGATGTAAAGGATACTGTGCTTCAACTGTTTGGGGGAACCTCTAAAGATGTCGCAGAAAAAGGTGGAAATCCTGAAGATTGGATTCCACCATAAAAGACCCTCATGGAGTTCGCTGATCAATTTATGACAGAAGCTCACATGCTGATTTGGGCAGGATACTTAGCAAAAGCCAACATGTGCATCGCAATGACCTCTACGGTGAAGCCATACTGGGAGCTTTACAATGTCATTTCATTAATTCTAGATGATGACGTTCCGCTGCTCAAAATTGTACAGATCTTGCACCGCATATCTCCTAATTTTCTGCCACCAAATATGGAACAGAAAACTACCACCTCTGCTGTACCCTCTTATTCAGTAGAATACGCTCGTCTGGCCCATGTTCCACTTAGCAACCCCTGGCCTTACTATAATTCCGCACCTCATCCTCAGCCAAATTATTCTCAGCAGTTTGACTACCGCCCCAAGAGCCATTTACAAAAATTGTCTGCAACCTAACTACTGACCAGGACCTAGCTACATTAAATGCCAGAAATCAACTTACCAACCTGGCCCTGGTTACGCTGAACGTCCCCAAACTTTCCAATATGGAACCTCTTATGAAAATCAAGGATGTGGCTCTTATGGGGATGCTGCTGTGAATGCGGTTGCCCTGGCCACTTAGCATTAATCTGCTATAACTATCATGCGCACTACCTGCACCAAGATCAAAACTATCAGGAAAGGATGTAGCGGAGTAGAGACGGGACTCTCTACCTCCATAATCCCAACCCTAAACGTCCCTAATTCAATAGTAGGTTATCCCGCGGAAGTCCCTCAGTACAATGATGGAAGTTTATACCAGCAGCCAGTTGGAGGATTGAGCGTAGTGACATAAGCTCAAGCCAAGTCCGCAGTGGATGTAGGATTTTTGGAGCAACCAAAGCTGTACGCCTGCCAAATGCTTGATCAAGCTTCCTTAGACAAGCTGGATTCTGCTACAGATGCACCAACTCTGAAAGGAGTAAATGTCACCCTTCCAGTAGACGCCATTGTTAAATAATACCCCAAAGTCAGTGAGGGGATAGTGCTTTCTTGGAAAAAGAGATCCTGTAAATGTCCACGTATTAAACAGTCAATATTCTTCTTATTCCAAGTGTACATACTGTGATATTTTTGTAGCGAAGAATAGAGTTTGCACTAGAATAGATATGGGCGCTCCAGTCAACATAGCTTTCACTAAGTTGATGGTGAAGTTGCCATTAATTTCTGATGTGGACCATCAATGGTGTATGGAACTGCTGGAGCAGAAAGCACCATCTCTGAGGGAGCGTAAAGTGCGCTACCTTTGAGGTTTGGGTCTATTGTTGTTGTAGCTCCAGAGGTTGTACTACCAAATGAAAATAATGACTTGATAATCTGAACTGCTTTCCTGTGACATTTCAGGGCTGTCATTGATATGAAGGAGGAGACCCTTGCCATTTTTGGACAGCAAATCCCAATTTACTTCACCTCTAGCAGGATGCCAAAGGATCCGGTGCACATGAGCCACATCAACCTTGAATATAGTGATGGGGTGATGCAAGTTTGCTATCATGACTGAAAAGCAAGACTTAGCCCCTTCCCCAGCAGATATATGAATATCAAGGGATACCTATCTGAGGTGCAGAGCCTATATCTACTCCTTCCAGACACCAAATTCTAGTGAACACTGAATTAGAGGTGGAAGTGCCTGCTGAACTTTATGAGGAGGTCATTGGGCCCTATCATCAAACACGGCTTGAGCCTCATGTGGCTCCAAGGATTATATTTCCAGGCCATGGGTAGATTAAGGTTTTGTTAGCAAATTTCCAGAGTGAATTAATACAATTCCGCCAACACCATATAGTGGCATATTTACACTTGACTCCAATATAGGAGGTTATTCAGCTTCATGATTTTGGTTTGTTAGATTATTTTCCCTAACAGTCAAGGCGCCGTCTGGAACAATAAAAGTGGTACCGCAGAATAACTTAATAGGCTATCAGAAGAACAAAAAGACCAGGCAATAGCTTTATTTCAGAAGTAAAAGGAAATCTTTGCTGTCAATGATCACGATTTAGGGTGTGCTTAGGGGGTGGCCCATCGACTGAACACAGGAGATCATCCCCCATATGGTCTCAGCTAATCCACTAATTGAGGGCATCATAAGATGTTGTCAGTGAGGAAATTGATAAGTTGCTGGAGCAAGGAATGCTCGAATCATCCAAGGGTCTGTGGGCTTCACCAGTTCTGATTGTAAAAAAGAAGGACTGCACCAACAACATAATAATAGACTACTGGAAGCTCAATAGTATTACAAAAAAGAACGCATACCCCTTGCCACAGATTTACAATGCTTTGGATTGGTTAGGGGGAGCTCATTACTTCTCAGTGATGGACTTATTATCAGGTTACTGGCAGATTGAATTACCCATGGTGGAACATTATAATTAAACTGTAATCACATTCAGGGGGCTTTTCAACTGACCTATATGCCCTAAGGGCTGTGTAACGTCCCAGATAAGTTCCAACGAACCATGGACACTATCCTCAGTGGCCTGAAGCTGTCATGCGTCCTCATATTCCTCAATGATAACAATGTTCTCTCCCAAACCTTTTTGGAGCACCTCAATCATCTAGAAGCAGTATTACACTGGCTCACTGAGGCGAACATCAAAATTTAGCCTCAAAAATGTAACTTCTTTAAAGATCAGTTTGAATATCTTGGGTTTGTGCTGGATGAGACTGAGCTGAGGCCCCAACCAGCTGAGTTAGAGGCTATATAAGAAATTTACTCCGCTGAGCAGCAAACGTGATGTGCAAGTTTTTTGGGGATGTCAGTTACTACTGATGCTTCACCCCAACTTCAGCTGTATTGGAGGTCCGTTTTTGAGTTATTAAAAAAGGAAGCCCCATTTGAATGGACGGAACGCCTTAAATGCTCATTTTATTTACTTCAAATGGCACTAATCAGCGCCAGTTCTGCGTTACCCTAATCTTAATAAAGAGTTTTTTTTGTTCATATGGATGCGTCTTTTTCCGCCATTGGGGCAGTCCTATCCCAAAAAGATGATGCAGGGGAGGAGCACCCAGTGTCATACTGCGTTCAAAGCCTCAATTGCCATGAACATAATTATACTGTGACTGAGTGGGAGTGTTTAGCGGTAATATATGCATATAAGCAATTTATGGTGTACTTGCATGAAGTGAAGTTTAAAGTTGTAACAGATCACGCTTTGTTACTCATGGTTTCTGAACCTCAAGGAGAATGAAGGGCGCCTAGTCCAATGGTTTTCAAAATGCAGGCTTTTGACTTTAAAATACTTCACCAACCTGGAGCAAAACTTCAGAATGCCAATTGCTTATTGAGACTACCCACAATTGCAGTTATGGCAAATCTGAGTGGCATAATGTTCAATAAGATGCTCAGCGGCTAGTATGGCGATGAACCGCCTCCAGTCATCAAAGTATTGGACGGAATAAGGGCTAATATGTAATAGAAGATGGTGAATTGTAGAAGAGAATAGAGGACAATACCATGAATATCCCCAGGCTTTCCGCCCAACCTAATATTATTATAGCGCACACTAAGCTTTTGGACATGGTGGAGTACGTAAAACCCTGAAATTGCTGCGACCATGGTACTATTTGGAGAGCATGAACTTCAACGTGCTTGAAATTATTTCTTGCTGCCACCAGTGCCAAGTGGAAAAGCTGTTCCGTTGTAAGACTTCATACTGGTTAATGAAACTACATTTTTCTTGGCATACAGTTTCCCTGGATGTCGTTGGCTTTCTACCAACAGGAGCTAACCGGTCCAAGTACATCCTGGTGGCTATTAACCATTTGACCAGGTGGGTGAATCATGGGCGATATGGGATTTAGGGGCGGTCACAGTGGCCAAGTTTGTCATGGAATGTCTTATTCAGCGACATGGCTGCCTCCAGTTCATTCTCACCAATAATGGAACCAACTTCACTTCACAAATCCTGCCAAAGTTAAATGAGCTGATGTGCATCCGTGGGGTTCTGATGACCCCATACCACCCTGAGTCCAATGGGATGGTTGAGCGCGTTAATGGGGCCTTGGTGAACATAATATGGAAATTAGTAATGAATTGACCTTCTGAATGGATTTTCTCCTCTCCATCGCCATGTTTGCCTATAATATTAGCTACCATTCCACCACAGGGAAGAGCCCCATTCAACTACTATATGGGTGACACCCAGCTCTTCCAGCATTTCTTTATTCATGTGTAGAATACACCAGCGGAATGGAACCCCACTGCCATTTGACTAACCTTGCAAACACGTTAATCAAATTGCAAACCAACACATATTCCTTCATTTTAGACAAAAAAGATAAAAAATCGGGCTGCCAATTAGGTACAGCATAGCGGGTTGTCTCAGTTCAAAGAGGATGATATGGTTCTCTTCCATGATCGACATGGGTTTATGTGGGAACAAAAGTTAGCCAGTATTTGGATTGGTCCGTTCAAAGCTATAGAGAAAACTGGGGTCAACGCCTATACCATCAAGGACCCCGCAAGTAGTCAGATCATTAACCAAACACATGTGAAGTTCCTCCAACCATATAAGCAATAGGAGCCTTACTATCCAATCAAGGGGGTAATTTCACAATTCCAATATGACTGGACAATAAGCCTGAAATAGCTATGGCGGATTGTAAGAATCCACTGACCATGGTATTAGTTATGATTATTTGAGTGCCTCAAGATGAGGCGATATTGGGTATAATGGGTTGTTATTGGATCGCCTTTTAATGTGATAAGGCGATGTTGACATTTGCAGATACAATTTAGATCGCCCCAAATTAATGCGATAGAGAGTTGAAGAATAACAGTCCAAAACCAAGGAGAATTGGCAGAATAGAATAGCCTAAGCTATGAGAATGGTATCATCTAAAGTAGCTGGTATATAAGTGAGATTGGGGATTAAAAGAGTAGTTGGTTAGTAATAGAAAGAGAGTGAAACAGCAAAGAGTCTCTGTAGTTATAGAAAAGAAATAAAAGTGTTGTCAGGGAAATTGCTCCTGTTTTCTTTAATTTTCAGTCAGTTTGGAGGACTAAAGATACCCACATCATCTGTCCGTTGCTCAGTGGGTTTGACCTATGTGACCCTTATGGTGGATCTCAACGATACCACCCAGAATTAAAACAGCCACCATCAAGCATCACATTAGCTCAGACCTTACCAATGCTCAGCAAAAGGCCTCTGAGAATTTTTTAGCTGAACATTATTATATCTTTCCCTCTGTACCCTACAACCTTGGTAAAAAGAATGGAGTAACCCAATGAGTTGATACAGGAGATGATTTACCTATACAGACCAAGCATTATTTGAAATCTAAGGTGGAAGAAGCACAGGTAGCTGTTGAGTTGAAACAACTTTTTAGAAACTGGCCTGTTGAAGCCTATGCAGATCCCGTGGCCTCACCCTGCTCCTGTTGAAGAAGAAAGGTGGTACTTATCATGTGGTAATAGATTGTCATATATAATCTCCGTCACATGAAAAGACAGCTACCCCTTTCCCAGAATTGACAATTCCTTCAGATGCTAAACGGTTCACAGTTCTTCTCATCTATGAAATTAGCCTGTGGGTACTGGCAGATAAACCTTGCCCTGGACTTCCAATCTAAGTGCGCTCTTATTGCTAAAAAGGGATTGTTAACCTTACTCAAATGCCACAAGGGCTATGCAACAACCCTGCTACTTTACAGGATGCTATGATTGGCACTTTATGTGAATCTGGAAAATGTTCTACATCATGGTATATTAGATGATATCAATGGTTTTTCTCAGACTTTTATCTCCCATCTTGACCATCTGCACCAAGTCTTTGAAAATTCAAGAACATCTTCTTTAAAATTTAAAAGCTTTTCAAGTGCACCTTTTTCAATGACAGTTTGAGTTTTTGGTCACAAAATAATGATAGAGGGAATACAACTATTACCTGAAAAGGTTTTAGCTATAGATAAAATGTCCCCACTAAGAAGTCTGGGAGACATTCAGGTTTTTGGAATATGGTGTGGTACTATTGACAAGTTATTCACCATTTCACTAAGCTTATGGACCCCTTGGTCTATCTATTTACAAAAGGACGTGCCCTTCCACTGGGCCCTATGATTACAAAATTACTTTTTTTAATTTCCATCAGCCAGGCGCGGTACATCAAATGTTGACAGCCTTTCCCAATTGCCAGTACTGACTATTTTAGCTAACAAAGATTACCACCTATATGATCACCTCTATCATTATGACTTTTGGCTACTAGAAGCCCCAGAAATCTAGAATAAACTCATGCAGAGAGAAACTAATACACAAATACTGATGATATGCTAATGGTATAGTGAAGAAGTCATGGTTCATTATGTTGGTCCCTATAATTGGACAAGGTTGTTATGAAGGGTCATACTATCACTTAACATGGTTGGTCTGGAAAATCCACCAATGGTTGAAGTCTTAATACTTCTGGGATGGAATTCTTGTTTCAATTCAAGATGTTTTGGATGCCTGTATTACTTTTCATCATAATGACAGACCTAACATGAGTTTTAAGCATCAAGTATCTTCTCCTTCAGTACCTTTACATATGGTAAGCTTTGACGTTATAATCCCATTGCCTACAGGAGTCTATGGCCATAGATATATAATATTAGCCTGTACCAACTCACCAAATGTATTGAAGCTGTATGCATTCCACAGCCACTGCCCGAGCAACTGCCTTATTCTTGCATAAAGTAACTTCAAGAAGCATGGTAGTCCAATGGTACTTATATCTGATAGTGGTCTAATACACTTCAGAGGTGGTTTGGGAAGTTAACGTCTCTATTTAACGCCCATAAATTTTTTCAGCAACCTACAACCCTCCCACAAGTGGAGCCATAGAGAGGGTTAATGGCACTTTCATTTCCAATCTAAGAAAAATGACTTCTACTGACCCAATATGATGGAACCATATTCAAGCAAGTGCTCTTCTTTCTCATTGAGTAGCTACCACCAGGTAATAAAGATATTCCCTTTTAGAGCTTTAATAGTAGAGAACTATCTTTACCAACCAGCCTACAACCCATACTATCTTTGGCAACTCCTGAGACCTCTGAGATTACTTAATCTCTAACAGATGAGATTATCCGTTTGCAATCTCTAGCCATAGATGCATTGGTACATACTACAACCAATGGTATTAGTCAAAGCAACTTACATCGTCCCTCCCTGCTAATGTATCAACCTTGAGTACTTTTTGCCTTACCACCATTTCCACAAGGGAAGAACTTACAAGCTCACTACCTGCTGATCCAGGACTTACAAGGCTTACATAAATGTATTCTGAATACTCACTTGTTAATGTTGATAAGTACATGGTTGTCAAGTGGGTATATGGGCGATTCCTCAAAGCTTTTGTACCCCTTTGACAGGATCCTGAGGTGGTCATTGTCAGGAATTGAACCTCAGATAAAAAACAAATTGTATAATGCTAAGTCAAATCCTGCTTATCTACTGATACTTTAGTCACCAATAGTAAGTTGCCAGAGGCACATCGCCTTAAATAAAGGTTAAAGAATATAGGATCTGGAATAACCTTAACTTAAGTCTTCAAAGTGACTATCATGAAGGGTTAAAACTACAATGACCCAGAGGAAAATTTTCTCATCCTCCTTTACCTCCTTAAAATTATGGAGATCCTGATTGTTGGTCCAAAAGGGGGCATTCCAAACTCTTTATCCCCAGTTCTCTATATATATCTAAGCTTTTAAATAAAGCATATATCTTTTTATCACAAATTATACATTTTCTTTTATATAAGACATTTACTGAGGTTATTCAGCAATCCTTGGCTATCCTGATAGTTCTTGCCCATGCTGTATTTTTATTGAATATAACCACGTCCAACTACAAGCAGTTTCAAATCCTGTTATTTTTCTTAGCTCTGTCTATCAACAGTGTCAACAAACACAATCAGATAACAGTTGCAGTAAGATATAAAAAAATTTCTATCAAGTTGTTATCAGAATCATATGCTTAGAACTCTGGATATTATAGTGAGTTAGATTTTTAAGTAGTATCATACATTATCTTTAAGATGAAAATAAGAAGTTATTTTTGTAAAATTATAAGAAATAGTACTGGCTAACCATTAGCCAACTTAGTATAAAATTGTTGAATCATAAATGGTACCCAATTATAATAATGTGAGTCAAAAGTAAGCTATATATTTATTAATTTTTTTAATTTTACTGAACACAGCCCTCACATTGTTAATCTCAAATAGAATTTGAAGACTAAAATAAAGATGAAAAATCTAAATGCTAGCTTTTGAAGTGGCAAGGTACTTTTAGAGACAATAAGAATGGCATGCTATATGACTATAATTGAATCTTAAAAAAGTTCTAAATGCACATGAAAACCCCATGAAAATTCTGGATGATCTTATTCATATGCTCAATTATTTTTAGGTTGAGACTCTAACTAAATCAAATTAAATCATGTTTAGAATAAGAATAATGAATTCTACTTATATACACTTTTTAAAAATTTTACTGGCACTTAAATTCTATTTAACAAGTTTTGATGCATCATTAAAGTTTGAATTTAAAATTAAAAATAAGTTTATGTGAAACTAAAATCACCGTCATAATACTGGTTTGATAGAAAGTCTTAGAAGCTTACAATAAGGATTGGAAAATCCTTGTAAAAATGGGTACACTTTGGGATGAAGAAACTTATATGTTACCTCTAAAAAATATGTTAACATCAATAGCCCTAATGTAGAAGCTTGAAATTTATAAATTTTAAGTATCATAGATAAAAAACATGATTTAGCACTATAGCGTATATAATCTGTAGATTATATAAAACACAAATAGAGTATATATAATGACAATAAACTGGCCAAAGTACTTTTTGTATTGTACTTATTTTATAAAATATGATAGACTTATTTCTAATCTTCAATCTTTTAAGTATCAGCTATAAAGTTAATTTTCAGATTTACAACTTGCTTTATCATACTACACCTGCTAACTATAAGATTGCTAGCCTTTTTTGTCCAGTTTGGAGGCCTGAAGTCAGTGTATGTCTAATGAGGGCTTTTTTCTTTTTGAACTTTTTATGTATTGCTAAATTAAATAGAAATAGCTTTTAACTTTAAGTTGCTTTTTTTGATGATGTAGTACCTAAGATGGAATCCAACCTTTTCTTTGGCTTGATGCACTTATGATGGTGCCCCAAAGGCACTAGCCTACATCTAACTATTCTTCATGCTTGTAGGTTATGATATAAAAAGTATCAGATCTAAAAATATCTAGCAGATTCTATAGCTATATATTGAGGATATAATTGTATGTCACCTTTGTCCATCAAGGCAGTTATATAGTAGCAAAAGCTGTAAAAGTTGATGGTAATGTTTCCTAAACTTTCAAAGCTTGGCTTATCTGCCTATATTAGTATTACTTTGCATCAAAGCAGCGCAGAAACTCATTGACTATATTAACTGTTGATCTTCACTGTAGTCATAAACTCAAACCTATTATAATACATGACTTTATATCTTGCATAAAAATGTACTCTACTTCTCAATCCATTTGAGAGCTAAATGCTTCTCACTTTAGCAGAAAATCCTTATAAGCTTGCTTCTCTTTCAGCTATGTCAGTATAAATGGTGACTTTTAACAAGAAAACTAAAGAATTAAAATTACTATTTTATTTTGAACTAACATCCAGATAATCAAGCTTTACTATGGTTTTTATAGCTTACCAGATAATCTGGATCATTACTTTAGATCTTATATTATAGATAGCCACCAAAAATTCGACTAAACTCATTGTACATTATAAATTTAGCTAAATTCTACCTACCACTCAGCCATAATAATTTCCCTATCAAATCAAACAAAAAACACCAACCACTCAGTCATAGTTAAAACCAACTATAACAAAAAACCAAATTAAATAATAGTTGTGTTATCTGGAGTTACTCAGGTTTATAAAACAAATGATTTGAAATGATTAATTTATATTTTATACTATAGATATATAGTGGTATTATCTAGAATTTCTCAAATTTAATGAGAAAGGATTCAAATTGAGTATTTTAGTTATTTATATCATAGATAAACCAGTAAACTGCTTAGCTAAAACCATTAATCATACAAAATAAAATTATTTTACCAATTGCTTGGTAAAGCTATACTAAACTAAACTATGAAAACAAACTAAAACCACCAAAAACATACCAAACCAAATAATCTATTAAATCAACCAATTGTTAAACTGATTAATAAAACCATTGAGCCTAATAATTATCTAAATGACCGCCAACCACTTGGCAAACCCATTTAACCATTGAATCAAGCAAATATTAAACTGCTCATCCATAACAATATACTAACTACCCTTAAAAATATATAGGACTTTCACTTCTTACATATAAAACTTTTTATTTTATTAAAAAAATGGTTGTACTAATTCAGAAACCTTTGCAGGTGTGTGCACAATATCACAACTAAGTTTCATTACAATTGGATGAATTTTATAGGAATTAATATGGGACAAACAAAGAAACAAACAGACATTCATTTTTAACTGAATAAAAAAAGGAGGTTCTCAATTTAACCTGTATATTTTTCTGCGTTTGTTTGCACTTTACTCTGAAACTACTGGAACAATTGAATGAACTTTTTTAATGAAAGAGGATCATCCCATGGTGTCTTTATTCCAAATTTTAAAAGATTGGTCCAGTATCTGACCTATAATTTAATTATTAACGACTTTGTAAAAGGAGGAGGTTCTTCGGTGTATCCCCCTTTAGGTTGGGACCACCTAGTGCTAAAAAAAGGAGGAGGTTCTCAATTTGGCCCATATGTATGTTTTTATTTTTTTCATGTTTGTTTGCGCACAACTCTATAAAACTACTGAACCAATTTTGATGATCTTTTCAAAATAAAAGATGCTCCAACTTAGGTCCCAATTTGATTTTGTAAGCATTGGTCTAGTATCCGACCATTATTTAAGCAAGTGTGTTAAAATGGACTAAAAGCAATAGTTTCATTTGTGGGAATGTTCATTGCTGGATAAAATCAATTCCAGCGTTGGTGAAGCTATAGCTTTGAAGCAACTTTTGACATATGTCCTATGGCTGGGGGTATTTCAAAATCCAGGCAAGTGTGAGATCATTGTGGGATAAGCTTAAATCATTAAAGATGTGCTATCTTTTTTGCATAATTTAACCAATAAACTTACCTAAATTTGTAAAATGATTATTGTAGATGTTGTTTAGCAAATTTAGCATAGATTGATCAATAAAATAAACTAAATCTGATAAAATGAAATATTAGTATATTTGTTTATGATTTACTATATATATTATATACAATTAGTTTTTTAGAGAAATAGTGAGGTTTCAAGAAGATTATATATAGATTGTTTTCTTTAATAAAATTAGAAAAAAGAGCTACTTTTAAATTGCACTAAAATTTTTTTGAGAAAAAGACTTGGGGTTAAAGGGTTTTTTAAGAAAAAAATCTTCAAATTTTTTAAGAAAAAAGAACCTTTAATAAAACAGCTTTGAAAAGTATGAAATAATCAAGAGATTGTGAATCCTCAATTAAATCCTTTAAGACGTGAGTGCCATATTTTAAATTGACTTATAATAGGTATATAATATATATACTCAGCGCTATATATTATAAGTTGCTTATAGTTTACTTTTTAGACTAATCTAATATGATCTTTGTTTTTTATCTATGAACAAAATTCTATAAGTCAGTTGGAAGATGACACTGACTTCAAAATGGGTTTTATTGATAATTCTTAATCTTCCAATTACTTTATACTTTTTAGAGTTTTTTTGAGGAGGTTCTTTTTTCCCTTTTTTTAGATCTAATTCTTATGTCCAAATACTAATCTGTAATCATCATCAATGCTCATAGTTTATTTTAGCCAAATTTAGTTTAACTAAATTTGCGCTAATCTTTACATCTGGTGTAGTTTGACAAGGTAATTGATAAATCATTTACCCTCCATCATCCCCTTGCCAAGCTTGAACCAACCCCTTTGATCACCTATTAAAGATCAACATTAACCTAATAACTGCCCACCCTTATTGATCCCATTTGTGAGCTATAAAGCTTACTTTTGATTAGGAAATCCTTATATCTATCTCCAAATATAAGATATAAATTTAAATTGGTTGGGAAGCTGTACATTTAAATATCCTGGAAAAGAGTTTAATTTTTCACTTGCTGATATTATACTTAAAAAGGGTGGTGATGAGTTTAATGTCACTGAGGTAAAAAATTATAAGGATTTAATTTCAGATGGTTGAGTATGTTTTTGGATACTTACCTAATCCCTTTAAACTTTAAGAGGACTTTTCAAAATTTAGAATCATAAAGCTTGATCCATTTTAGTCTAAGCTTTACCTTACTCAAAGTAGGTCAAACTTAACTAATAGAAACCTCAAAGGTCTGAATCTTAGCTAATACCAATTTTTTGTGAAAAGCAAGATCCAAAAAAATCAAAAATCTATATGAGAGATCTAAACTAAAAACAAATCTTGATACTTATATTTTTTGTAAAAAAAACTGACTAAAAAAACACTAAAAAGGTATGAAATAATTATAAAAAATATATAAAAGGTATGATATAATTGATAAAAAATTCAGTATAAAGTATAAAATAATCAATAAAAAACCATTAAAAAGTATAAATTATTAATAAAACTTTTTTGATGTTGGCACTATATTTCAATCTGAATTTATAGAACTTTTCTCATAAATAAAAATAAGAGCTTATATTGAAATGAGTCCAAGTATAAAATGTAAACAATTAAGAACACACAGTTCTGAGTATATATAGGTTTATTTTGTTCAAAAAATTTATTTGGGATACTGATGAGACTCAGATGTAAGTTCTTCTATAAAAATGATTTTATCAGTCAATCATTTGCATTGTCATTAGTTTTTAAGTTTGTGTATCTTTTGAAGGTAGAATTACAATAGGGCTGCAATTTATATTTAACTTTGTTTTAAGTTACATATGAGCCTTCACTAAGTGTGTATATATTGTGCTTTATTGCAGTACTATTTATACAAAATGTTCTGCAAAGTATGATCATTGCTTGCCATTGTATATTTACTATTGTATGTTATACATGTGCGCATATGTACATTATCATTATATAGTATTTGTGCTACTATCTCTTTCTATATTGCAAGATAAATATGGTAAAGAGTGGACCTTAGACCAGTGCAGTCTCTTAATGTACTGGTTGTTGATATTTCTGCTTTTTTGATATTTTTTCTTGCTTATGATTGCTTTGAATATGATATCTGTCAAAGCTTAATGACATGATTGAGGGTACCAACTGTAAGGATAAAAGCTGGTCATCATGAGGTCAAAAGGGTCAAATTGCAAGGCCTTCCTGACCTAAGATATACCCTGGATCAACTCTGGGTGCTGGTGAGATATGCCCAGGTTGTGTCACAGATTCAACTAAGAAGAACTAGACTGGGCTCCCAGTTGGGGTGCGCGAGCACCCAGTGGAGGGCCCAGAATGCCAAAGGCATAGTGGTTCGAGCAAGTAATAAGAGTGGGGTTCTAAAGGAGATGTGAGGAAAGTAAAAGTTCCATAACATACTGAAGGCCCTTAAGGAAAACCAGACGGCTGCATTAGGGGAAACTGTGAGTCTTGTGGGGGCAACCCCCAAGGGTGGGAGAGGTAGGGAGGATGATGACTCCTCCAGGGTTCACAGTTGCTGGCCTTTGGCTTCAAGTAGGGGGTTTTGCACGTCAGTAAGGGAAAGCACAGAGGCTGCCACATGGTTGGAAGTGTGAGCAGAGGTAGAGTAAGCCCCATGAGAGGGGTTGGGACTGAGCTTCCCCTGGAGGGGGCGCTTCAGGTCCCACAGGTGGACTGAGCCATCAGCAGCTGAGGAGGTCATGGATGCCAAGTCCACAAGCAGCAGGATGGGGGCGCTAGGGTACTGCTCTAGCTAGGGAGCAGTTTTGGAGGACTCAGCAACCAAACGGATGGAAGGGTTTTCATTAAACGGACATGTGGTAATGAATGAAACAGCGGGTTCATCAATGTTGGGGGTGAGGTGGATTATTGTGCTTACAATCTGCAGCTGCATGGCAGGGTCAAGTGACTGGATAACCCAGTCAGCAAACATCAGCAGGAGAACTTGGCCAATGGCGCATTTTGTCAGATCAATTGGCAGAATTTTTATAAAATTAATAAGGCAGATGGAGGCCGTGGTGTGCTATATAAGGAATTCAAATTTTATTAAGTAAAAGAAAAGAGAATGAACTGACAACTACCCCTGGCCAGGGCAGTTGCCTTAAGAACTGGGCTGAATGCATGGGGGAGGTATCAAGGGATTAAAATTTGGGGGTTGGCAATGGGATTTGGTTGGCTGGCTTGGAGAGGGGTAGAATGATGCTTTAGATTTTGGCGAAAGTCAAGAAAACTTTTGCAAATTTTTCTGGATTCCTGGGGCCAAACCAAGTCAATAATACTGATCTGGGTCCTGGTCATCCAAGATGGCCCTTTGCATGATTCAGGTGTTTTGGATTCATCCCAGGGCAAGGGTCCTTGGATTAAATTATCTGTGACTTGAACAGATCCCTCAATTGAACTACTTGTGCAATCTAAACTCCCTGGATTTATTTCAGAGCGTTGGGGCAGATGGTTTGAGTCATTTGGGCCCTGATTCAACATCCAAGCAGTATCCTGATCTGATTTCCAGTGCAGGTCAGTCTGGACCAGCTCCCCCAGTCTGGAATTTGCAAGCTGGGCTCCGATGTTGAGAATTGCTGTTTTCCAAAATTCTGTATAGTTTGTCTGGGGGGTGGGTGGTCCCAGGGGCCTGTCCATGTCCCCTGATGTGTCTACAATCACCTTGCAGACTCCTTTTATCAAACTTATCAGGGTTGAGGAGGGGGAAGGGGTGAAAATGGGGTATCTTTAGGGGGGAAGGCCGTCACCCAGCGCTCATTTATCACATGGGCTAGGTCGCCCAGCTGTGACAGAGGGGCCACTGGAGCCTTGTGGCCCCTTTTTGTCCAGAAGGGGTGTTGTTCATTATCCAGTTGCAAGGGCTGGTCCCCAGGACTTACACTACCCTTTCCTTTTTTGACAGGGAGGATTCCACCCCCAGGGGCATGGACTAAATCATAATTCTTGTGACGCTCAGGTAGATTTATGGCCAGGATGGCTGCAATCTTCTGAGGGGGGTGGGGGGCTATCAGTTGGGAGTTATGGAATTTCTCTATCAGGTCCTTGCAGTAAATACAATTGCGCGCGTCCACCCAGCTGTTCTCATCTGAGGGGTAACCTTTCCAGGCGACCAAGTGCTGAATGGATTGGCGGGACCTCCGGGAAGCTAAAATGGCCTCCGCCTCTGCTTCCTGAGATTCCCTGATGATGATTGGCTCTGGAGGATGTTGGCCTTTCCTCCTTAAAGGGGGTTAGGAGGGAGGTGTGGAAGACATTGTGCTGCTTCCAGTGCATGGGCAATCTCAAGCGGTAGGCTCCATTGCCTAAATCTTTCTCAACCTTGAAGGATCCCGAGCGTTTGGCTGAAAGCTTGCAGGTGGGGGCTTTCAGGGGAAGGTTGTGGGTATCTAATATGACAAGGGAACCAACCTTGATCTCATGCCCCAGAAGGCGCTTCCAGCCAGTGAACCTTTTTTAGTCCTTGGTGGACTTTGTCAAGTGTTTGTGAACCAGGTTTTGCATCTTGTAGAGAGAGCTTGCGTGGTCCATGGCGGCGGGAATTGCTGAGGAGAGTTGGGTGCCAATCTGGGAAGCGGGGTTATACCCCATTGTAGTCTTAAAGGGAGAGAAGCTGGTTGAGGAATGGAGGGAATTATTATACACAAACTGTGCTAGAGGTAGATCCTTAGCTCAGGTGTCTTGCGAGGCTGTCACATAGCAGTGCAGGTACTGCTCCAGCACCTGGTTCACCCGCTCAGTCTGCCCATCAGACTGGGGATGGTAGGCAGTGGATCTACAGTGCTTGATGTGAAGGAGAGTTAGCAACTCTTCCCAGAACTGGGCCATGAACTGGGGCCCCCTGTCACTCACTATCGCCTTGGGGAGACCAAACATGGCAAAGACATGGTTGACAAATAAATTTGCAGTCTTCACTACAGTAATAGAAGAGAGGAGGGGGATGAAGAGTGCAAACTTGGTAAATCAGTCCACAACTACCATGATCGCATCTGAGCCACAGGAGGGTGGGTGCTCCACTATGAAGTCCACTGAGACTGAGGTCCATGGCCCCTCAGCCTTCTGCAAAGGGTGTAGCAGTCCCTCCTTCCCAGAACGATCTGATTTCTCCTGGGAGCAGGCGAAACAATGAGAGATCCAAGCAGGAATGTTCTTTGAGGACCCAGGCCAGTTGTAGGTTTTCTTTATAGGACTACATACTTTTTGATACCAGGGTGGCTGACGGTCTGGGGGACATGACGTTACTCAATGAGACAGCTGCATAGGGAGGGGGAACCCAAACCCAACAACAGAACCAGATTGTTCCATCCTTCAAGGTATATGAAGCTTTCTTGCGATGCATGGACTCTAAGTTATCAAAAAGCTCAATTCCTTCAGGGCAGCAGGTTTGGGAAGTGAGGACACGGAGGAGGAGCGGAGCATCAGGGTCCAAGTCAGTGAAGGATACAGTAGATGGGCCAATGAGAGGATTTGGGAGAGGGGCACTACAGTCACAAGGTCCAATAGGTCTTCCCCCATTGGGAGAAAGGGAGCGGTTTTGGCTGAGTATGTTATTAAAATGTTTAGGGGACCTTTGATAAATTCATACTTGAAATGGAACCCACATAGGTCTTGATATGTGCATGTTTGCTAATGTCCTAGCTTCTGAGGTTTGTGGTAGTAGAGCAGTGCCTTATGGTCTGTTTAAATGGTAATTTCATGGTGGGCGCCCTGCAAGAGGTATTGCCAGTGGGTGAGTGACCACGTCACCACCGCTAGCTCCTTGTCATATATTGGCCACCTTTGCTCTGTTGCGGTGAACTTACAGGAGTATAAGGCCACTGGGTGCTCAGCTCCCTCATGCTCCTGTAGCAGCACGGCACCCACTGCCACTGACGAGGCATCGCAGGCTACTATGAAGAGGCAGGAAGTATTGGCATGCCTCAGGATGGGGGCTGTGAGAAAAACCTCTTTGATAGCCTCAAAGGCCTTCTGGCACTCGGGGAACATTTAAAAGGGGCGTTTTTCCCGGTGAGGGGGTGCAGGGGTGCTGCCAGTTGGGCGAGAGCGGGGAAAATTTCTTCATGAAGGTGACAATTCCAAGAAAGCTACGAAGCTGTTTTTGTGTGGTTGGGGTAGGCCAAGACTGAATAGCCTCCAGCTTGCAGGGGGACGGCATAACCATCCTTCAGTACAAGATTACCTAGGAAGGTAACCTCATTCTTGAAGAATTCACACTTGGAGGGTTTAACAAATATCCCTGCCTTGTGGAGGGCTGTCACTACTGCTTCTAGGTCCCTGGCGTGTTGTTAAGGGGTGGTGGAATGGACCAAAATGTCATCAATATAGGCCACCGCACATGAGAAGCACAAGTCTTCCAACACATCGTCAATGAGGCGTTGGAAGGTGGCTGGCGCACTCTTTAGGCCAAATGACATCACCCTGAACTGGAAAAGCCCCCAGCGAGTGTGTATGGCTGTGAGCCACTCCTGTTCTCTCGCCACCCTCACCTGATTAAAGGCATTCACTAAGTCCAACTTTGAGAAGATGCGAGACTTGACAATGTCTGGGCGATGCTCTGCTCTAAGGGTAAGGGGTATGGGTTAGGGATGGTAATGTTGTTGAGGTGGCCATAGTCGACGCAGCGGTGCAGGGATCCATCTGATTTCCTAGTGAAAACTATGGGGGAGGCGACAGGGGAAGACTTCTTTATGAGCCACCCCTTCTCTAGCAGCTCGTCCAGCCAAATGCCCAAAGCTCTATCCTCTTCCTCTGTATAGGGGTAGAGGGGACAGTTGATCTTAACTAGATTGACTGTCAGCTGGAATTTCAATTCATACTCAGAGTGTGAGTGGAGCCTGGATGCCAGCGACATGTCAAAGATGGCCTTATATTGGGCTAGGAAGGAGGGAAAGTCTGAAGGGAGATCAACTAGGATGGGGTCCAGTGGGGAGATGGAACTGAGAGATGTGCCCTGGGAAGGGTCTTTAGCAAGGGAAACTCACCACTCAACTTGAGGTTTGTAAAAACAAGGAGTTGGTTGCAAGATTATTGTACACTTGTTGGCAGTGCCACAAGCCCTCCCAAAATTACAGGGTAGAGAAAATCCTGTACAACTGAGAAGTGGTCGGTGAGCCCAAAGTCATTAACTGAGAATTGCAATGGACGTCAAATGTGGTAGGACTTCATGGACTCTGACGAGGCACCCAGTATGGATGAAGCTTCCTCCATTGTTAGGTCCAAGGACTCTGCCATTCCAAGGTTGATAAAGTTACCCACCACTTCAGTGTCAAGGAGGGCTTGCACTGTGATTTCCCCTGACTCAGAGAGAAAGGAAATGGGGAACAGGAAGTATGCTTGGCCCTCTTTATTAGGATGAGCAAGAGAAAGGGCAGCTGAGGAGAAGGCATGACTTATCATCAAGAGAGACTGGCTGGAGGCACAAGGGTGGGGTGCAACTGATGTGGGGTCTCTATTACTTCCTTGTCCCAAATGGGCACTTGAGGGCTAATGCATACACCCGCTCCACTCTCTTCAGGGGGAGGCGGGGTCACCCAGGGGACAATTGAACTGAGCCGAGTAGACTCCAAATGTTGAGGACCCAACGACCCAGCCTCCTGATCTGGGCTGGGGGCAGGCATAAGCTATAGGCAGGGGTTCCCCTGGGGGAGGTACCCGAGGTGGCCACTGAGGGGGAGCAAAGGGCAGCAAGTCCAGGGGGGCGCTTCCCTTGGCCACGACTACTGGCAGGGAGAGGGTAGTACAGGGTACCTCAGGGGTGGCAATGGGACATGCGGGGGTGCGAAAGGGCATGGCCTCAATTGCATGGGCTGCAGAGAATGCAACCTCTAAGGATCTAGGAGGGGGTCCCAAGCTGTGTGGGAAGCTGCAGTGGGGTCCAAGGCACTGCAGAATGCGAAGATGGCGATTTCAGAAGGGATGGGTACAGTTGGATCCAGGACTGCAAAGGCCTCGATCAGGGAGGGTAAATCCATTTCTGTCTGTCCCAAGGTAAACAGATGGAGGAGGCGGCCAAGTCTTGACTCAGGGGCCTGGACTGCTGAAGTGACCAGTGCCAACAAGGGGGTGGGGTTGCCTGACTTGGCATCAGATCAAAGCACTCTTCTGACCCAATGATAGGCGTCCCCATCCGGGGTGTCAAGGAGAGCCACACTCTGTTGTTCATTGGAGGGAAGCAGGGACTTCCCACCATCAGCAGTGAGGTGCACCTGGAGCTAGGACAGGACTCCCAGGATTTGATCTGCCACCACATCAGAAGGGACAGGTGGAACCCCCAACACTACTATGTTGACTGATGGAGTGACGCTCACCACTGGAGCTTGGCGGGGGACCAATTCAGCAGTCTGGTGGCAGGCCCAGATGAATGAGGCCACCGCCCAGAAGGAGAAGGCCAGATCACAGATGGAGTTCACGTTCAGAGTGAGGGCATAGGCCAATGCTTCGCCTGTGCCAGGCGGAGGGCGGAGAAGGCTGAGATTAGCGGTCAGTTCATTGTCATGTATTTGGCTAAGAGAAACTAGACTGGGCTTCAAGTCAGGGTGTTCGAGCACCCAGTAGAGGGCCCAGAATGCCAAACGCATAGCGGTCTGAGTGACTAATAAGAGTGGGGTTCTATGGGATATGTGAGGAAAGTAAAAGTTCAGTAACATACTGAAGGCCCCCAAGGCAAACCAGATGGCTGCATTGGGGGCAATTGCGAGTCTTGCGTGGGCAACCCCCAAGGATGGGAGAGGAAGGGAGGACAATGACTCCTCCAGGGTTCACAGTTGCTGGCCTTCAGCTTTGAGTAGGGGGGTTTGCACGCCATCAAGGGACAGCACAGAGGTCGCTGCATGGTTGGAAGTGTGAGCGGAGGTAGAGTAAGACCCATGAGAGGGGTTGGGACTGAGCTTTCCCTGGAGGGGGCGCTCCAGGTCCCACAGGTGAGCTTAGCCATCAGCAGCTGAGGAGTTATGGATGCCAAGTCCATGACCACCGGGGTGGGGGCGCTCTGGTACTTCTCTACATGGGGAGAAGTTTTGAAGGACTTGGCAACTGAACAGATGTAAGGGTTTCCATTAAACGGACATGTGGTAACAAATGAAACAGCAGGTTTGTCATCATCAGGGGTGAGGCAGATTAGTGCACTTACAATCTGCTGCTGTGTGGTAGGGTCAAGCGACCAGATAACCCAGTCAGTGAACATCAGCAGGAGAACTTGGGCGATGGAACGTTCCTCGGATCAATTGGAAGAATTTTATAATATTAATAAGACAGATGGAGGCCACGGCAAGCTAGAAGGGAATTCAATTTTATTAAGCTTAAGAAAAGAGAAGGAACTGAAAACTACCACCAGCCAGGGCAGTTGCCTTAAGAACTGGGCTGAATGCATGGTGAGGTATCAAAGGATTGGTCATTTGGGGGTTGGCGATGGGATTTGGTTGGTTGGCTCAGAGAGGGGTGGAATGATGCTTTAGATTTCGACAAAAGTCAAGAAAACTTTTGCAAATTTTTCTGGATTCCTGGGGCCAAACCAAGTTGATACTACCAATCCAGGTCCTGGTCATCCGAGAAGGCCTATTTGCATGGTTTGGGTGTTCCAGATATGTCCCAGGGGGCAGGGGTCCTTAGATTGGATTATCTGCAACTTGAACTGATCCCTCAATTGGACTACTTGTGCAATCTAAACTCCCTGGATCCATTTTGGAGCATTGGGGAAGATGGTCCGAGTCATTTGGGCCCTGATTCAAGATCTGAGCCTTATCCTGATCTGATTTCCAGCGCAGGTCAGTCTGGACCAGCTCCCCCAGCCTGAAATTTGCAGGCTAGCTCTGATGTTGGGAATTTCTGTTTTCCCAAAATTCTGATATAGTTTTTCTTGGGAGTGGGTGATTCCAGTTGCCTGTCCATGCTCCCTGGTGTGCATAATCTCCCTTCAGACTCCTTCTATCAAACTTACCAGGGTTGAGGAGGGGGAAGGGGTTGGAATGGGGTATATTTGGGGGGGGGGAAGGCTGTCACCCAGCACTCGTCTATCACATGGGCTAGGTTGCCCAGCCGTGACAGGGGGTCCACTGGAGCCTTGTGGCCCCTTTTCATCCAGAAGGGGTGTTGATCCCTATCCAGTTGCAAGGGCTGGTCCCCATGACTTACAGGTTGGTCCTGGGGATGTATTTGAAGCTCAGCCTTGCATTACAGCAAGGGCGTTAAACATATTAGCTATATCACTAATATTAATGGTTCTATTCTGTTGCTTGGCAAATGAGTTTTTAAAACTCATTTTACTTTTTAACATTTTTAAACCAGGTTGGCCTTACCTACAATCAATAATTAAAGTTTAATCAATCTTGAGCTACTGTACCTTGGCCAATGGTAGCATGCACCTATTGGTGCACTTAGGATTAGCATCACTTCTGCCAACTAACTCCTCCTATTGTTTAAGTATTTTCCTTGAGACCAACATTTCTCAGTGGTTGACTTTCCTAATAAAAATCCCATTAGCTTTACAGTTTTTAATATGGTTCCTTGGGCAAACCTGTGCACAGAGCTCCTCAAAAAGGTCTTTAACAACATTGGTCGGTTTATTTTAGCTAAATGATCCCCCATATCTTATGTACCACTGGGTTGCCCTGGTCCCCTCCAGATCAAAGCACCCAAGCACTCCTGCACTGATCTCCACTTGGATATGGACTTCTCTTTAGGGTCCAACCAAGTTTGGTTATCTATTATCTATTATTATATACTACATTGTCCACCATTGCCCTGGATGTCATGGTCAAATGAAATCATAGTGGGGACCAACCCTAAGGATAAGGCTGGGCGCCAGGAGACCCAGAATATGAAGCTTCAGGTCCTCTCTGACCTCAGGCACACATTAGACCAGCACTGGGTACAAGCGAATTATTCCAAGGTTGGTACTAGCGAGGTGCCTAACGCCCATCCCCTTACGTTGGCCCAGGCATTAAAACGAACAGTTTATCCAATTAATACAGACAGTTTAATTTGGTTAATCAAGGAATGGGGTTTTGAAACCCATTCCATTTACAAAATCACACGTTTGGGTTGGATCCAACTTCAATTGATTACTCAAGTGAAATCAG
This sequence comes from Massospora cicadina, assembly GCA_022478985.1. Classification (NCBI taxonomy): domain Eukaryota; kingdom Fungi; phylum Entomophthoromycota; class Entomophthoromycetes; order Entomophthorales; family Entomophthoraceae; genus Massospora; species Massospora cicadina. The sequence continues at coordinate 155,869 of JAKSZP010015804.1, forward strand.
TTTTAATGTTTTCTACCAATTCAGATGGCAGTGTTTGCCTATTAGTGAATTGGAACTTGGGACTGCTTTGGTAAACTCCAAATTTTCCTGACAAAGTTTAATTATGTTTCCTGTTACCAACATACCTTGTTGGTCAACTTCTTACAATAAAGTTCCCCCATTTTTCCCATTTTATTTATGATATCTCAAATGATCCTGTGCGTGGACCTCTTCAAGGAAGTCTCATGCTACCTTAACCACCATATTATATATATGATTAGGTCATCACCTAGTGCACCGTTGGTTTGCCCAGGTTCCCTCCAACCTGGAACGTTTACCACATCTTCCTTAGTGAACTGTGTCATTTTTGGTTGGTTTTTACCTTAATAATTGCTCACTTTTGCTTGAGTTATTATTGCTCCAGCACCCTCTGCTGGGCAATAGTGACTTTGATTCTAATGGATAGTTCCCTGGCGTTGGCCCTGTGCACTGAGTACTACCATGCTGGGAACAGGAGAGTTATAGACACTCTCCTTACACTGGATCCCTTTTGCTCCAGCAGCCTCCACAGTGCCCTATTTACCATCTTTCTAATGACTAGTTCCCTGGTGGTGTAGCTGTGCATACCACACCACCTCTCTGGGAACAAGATAGTTACAGACACTCTCCTTACAGTATCTTGTATAATTGTTCATTCCATAGATGCTATTATCTCCAGTAGTGCATGCATGAGTCTGTATGTGGGTAAGTGTGTGATAGTGTGTAGGGGACTGCTTGAACTGGTATGTGCTGTGGTGTATAGTACCATCTAGCTTGAATATACTTTATAGAGCCAATAAGATAGATACTAATTAATTACTGATGCCCTCATGCAACTTAGTTATAAAATATTCTACTTGAGGCCTGTAGATGGTTATATAAAATTATATTAATCTCATCAATAATCTGACATGATTTGAGCAATTTAATAATTTCATGATCATCACGTTGATTATGTAATTATCAACTTCAAAAACACACCAAAAAGTATATATATAATCATTCATAATTTATATATATACAGTACTGTGTTCTTAGTTGCTTACAGTTTACACTTGGACCCAATCCAATATAAGCTCTAACTTGTATTCATTAGCAAAACTCTATAAATTAGTATGAGAATACGGCACCAACTTCAAAAAGTTTTTATCAATTATTCATAATTTTATTGATCATTTCATACTTATTAGTGCATTTTTATCAGTTATTGGTGCGTTTTTAAGTCGATTTTTCCCCAAAAAATTATATATATAGATTTTAAAGGAGGTTAGCCTGGCAGAACAGTTCTTGCTATCATTTTGGTGTTTTTGAATCCAGTACTGACTAAAATCCTCAGCATGGTATAGTTGTACAAAGTTGATCCACCTTAACAGTTTTGATTTTAGTGAGCATATTTATCCTCATGTTAGCTCAGCTTGAATAAATATAAAAATTAATTTTAAGACTTGATACTATCTGCAGGCAAAGCCGCAGGATGCAAATAGGTGCATTACAGATAAATCTTATCCATTTTTTGAATAGTATTTTTTGTTACATGCTGAGCAGCGAAAGAGCACACCATTTCCAATATTGTCGTTTCTAAACTACAAATCCATAAATTCCTCATTGACTTATTTATATGTAATCTCAGATGTTTTTTAGTTAATTGGTCGATTTGAAGTCGGGACCCTTCACGCAGCTTGATTGAAATGCGCTATGAAAACTCACATCCATGCCAACCAAGGGTTTCACCTTATTTCGAGTGCGGAACCAAAGGGAGCTGAAAACAGGAACATCAATTACTTGGAGCGAAAATAATTATTTTTTGTATTAAATAGAAATAAGTATTAATCAATTATCCATATTGTATTAATAGTAACCTAAGTTTTGTCCAATTTTCCTACTTTAAACACGCGTAAGTTGGTTAATAATTTTCACTTATTTATTTCGTGGACTCTTTTCTGTATTTTGAGATTTTGTGCCGACGCTCTTTAAAATGGTTTGACATTTTTTTCGGCTTCTTCAAATCTATTTCTAATACTTTCTTTATTGAGAGGTTACTAAAGCTAGCGTACGGGTTTGCTTTCCTACTATTACCTTTGATCCCAACTATGTTTCTTTAAATTTAAGGCACATGTTCTTTGCTTTAGCTAGATATACCAATTTAAGAAAGTACCCAGTTTTACAAAGGAAGCAAAAATACATTTACTCTTTTGATCAATTTTTAAACTTTATAGGGTGGTTATTAGGGTTGCCTTTAGAGATGACTGAATCCGTAATTCTTGCGTCTAGCTTGGCTGCTTTGGTTAGCCGTTCGATTATGCATCCTAGTAAGTGTTAACGAATGCAAAAATTACTGATGTTTTTAAAGTGGACACAATCAGGTTACGCCTGCAACTTGGACCAGCTGCAAGCGAAAGCAAGAGCAACTCATTAGCAATGTCGCAGAAGACTAGCGCGCGAAGCCTCAATTTTTCGGCACATCTCCTCTCTATATTCAGGCTACTCAGTAGCCGTGGGGTTTACAATACCAGGGCTTGCAGTATTTCTTACTAGCTACGACTTGACCAAGTCTGCTATTTCGCGCTATACCTTTTTAAATCTGATAGCACTGTGAATCACTGCGGCTCTGGCTTTGTTGCCCAAGTTTTAGCTGGGCTGGTTTTTACCCCAATGGAGGTAGTCAAGGGCTATCTTCAAACTCAAAAGACAGCTCCCATCCGACAAATAGCCAAGTCAGTGCTTCAGACTCAAGGTATAGTTGGCTTCTTCCGCGGCTATTGGTTGTCTATGGCAGTTTTTGGCCCTCTTAATGTGTTTTATTTTGCCACGTATGAGAAAATCAAAGCCCTCCTGGCGAGGGAAAGTAAGCCACTTGCCCTTCAACATTTTGTATTTGCTTCGTCTGCTGCCACTTTGATTGGTGCTGTTGTAACTCATCCTGTTGATGTCGTCCGAGCCCGCTTTCAAATCTATTCCACCTCCCGATCCGTCAACCCACAAACCTTCCCTCCTCTAACTGTGCAGCAATTGATCTGCCAAATGTGGAAAAGGGGCGGACTAAAGCCCTTTAGCCGGGGGCTTTTCTGTCGAGTTGCTTATTTAGTTCCCAGCTCTACTTTGTCCATGACCATGTTTGAGTCGTTTAAACCTTTATTTCTTCGCCTGCTTAACCCTCCTGTTCCGTCTATTTAATTTCTATCAACTTGTGTATTTAATTTCAATTTAAAGATTGGTTTGAAGATCTACAGCCAATTAGCTTAATTATTGGGTCAGACACTATAATAAATTTTTACTCAATAAAATTATATTTTATGCAAACATTACCAGATTATGGCTTCAGATTGGCAAAGTGCTAGGTACTATTAACTACCGTCCTAATTATATTCAACTTGAAAAGCAAGGAATATCTTTGGAAAAATCTCGCCTTATCGAATATTAGCCGAGCGGTGATTAATCAGAATTAAAATGTAATTGGAAGCGACACTAACAGTAGCTGAAATCAGGTGGTTGTCCTCTCAACGGAATTTAGCTCAAGGTTGAGCGCACTGTATTGGATATATAGAATAGATTTAGTAACAAATCTCAGCTGTTAACTATTGGATGCCCATTTAACCGAAACTGGATTTCGTTGACATCATATAAAATTGAGTGCCACATAGAAAGCATGGCTTTGAGAAAGCGGCGATTGTTGATCTGTGGTTTAATTGGACAGATGAATGCTGTGTTGGGTTAAAAGAATGTGCTCTTTTAAATAATTGTAATTCGTATACAATAATTATTAACTGAGGTATTGGATCATTTAAGTAAAAGATTGCTCAGTCACTACGCAGCTTATAAAAAACTTAGGAAATATGGTTACATTGCCACCCAAATTCTACTTGTTTATTATTTTACTGATTAAAGATTAAAGCAATGACAGTTTGTTACTATGGTCAACTTAATGGGAGAAAGTTAAATGTTGATAATTTGATATGATGGGCGTTGCAAATAGCATTCAGGCTTATTTACAATACCTATAAATTCTTAAATGAAACCCTCAGGATCATTAGAAGTTGATTTATCAATAAATTATTGATCTGAATGTTAGCCCTTTGCACTCGAATTATTTTCAAAGTTGTTGGGTGTCAACTTGTATTGTCACCTCCAGCGTGACATACGAGTGCAAAGGGTTAGAAATTGTGATTATTAGGATCGGCCAGTTAGACTTTTTAGAAGCAATTAAGTAACAAAGATTATCTTGGATCAAGATCATGATAGATTAAGCTATAAACTTTTATATAAGCTTGTTAAAATAGATATTAATTTTAAGCTTGTTAAGTAGTCACAAGATTTATAACCGCCTTCAATATATAAAAACTTTAGGTACATATAACCAATAAAAATTATAGTTATATTTGGTTAAGTAAATAGGTAAAAATTTGTAACGAAAATGCACACCAAATTTTATATTTATAATGTACAATTTTATGTTAACAAAATATAAACAAATATGAATCTTAGGAATTTTTAGATTAAAAAAATAGTATAAATCTAATTGGATGTATCTGATACTAAAAAAGACTAGAATTTAATATCAAGATTATCTAAACAATCTTAGATATTCTATATTCCAAACTTGGCCTTTGCTCACTAGAGTATAGGTAATATCAAAGTTTGCAAAAGTCCACAAATATTAGTTCGGTTAGGACATTAGGTGAAGCCTGTATAATGAACATTGTAAATAAAGTTGCAGCTTGCTGCTTAATGGTGTTGAGCAGGTATATCTTGGTGGTCTTGCTCACTAGACAGAATTAAACCCAACCAAAGTTATATTCTCTCGCTTACACTTAATTTTTGGCGTAGTTTGCCAGAATCTCCAAAACAAGCACTTGAACAGAGAGGTGCATACTTTAAAGTAAACTTAGACTAGGAATAAAAAATCTAACTAAAAAGAGGTGAAATTTATAAACCTTAAAGAGTATCCTGAAAAACTACTTGTATTTATGATAGAAGGTGGTATAATGGCCTTGAAGATGTTTAGATATGCTAGAAGAACCAGAATAGGTTAAATCAGTGGACTTAGAATGAGAGTTTTAAGATCACACTGATCAAGGTGAATGACATTGCATGGATTTAATTCAATGAATTAATGATGTATTCACTTGAATAAAGTGTTTCCATTAAACCTACATTAATTTTGATTGGCCTGATCATTTTGGTCCTCAGATTTACTATCAAAAAGTTTCAGTTGACCAATCTGATAACTTAGATAACCTATCAAAATATTAGGTATTTTAATACTTGATTCACCCAGGGTCACTTGTAGGCTGTCCCTGATAGTAATCCTTTTTAGCACTAGCTCTGGTATTAATCTTTATTAGAATTTTCATTATCTGAATACTTTTAAATATATTATCTATTTATATATATAAAAATTTTATAGTCAAGCATACCATATGTGAGGAGTTACTCTAATTAATAGTATCTATGACAGCACCTCCTTCAAGTCAAGACCTATGGTAAGACATGAGGTTCCAGGCATGAACTCAGTTGATTAATTGATGCTGTTACCTTGGATAAAATATTATTTCCCCATACATAATGAAAGTGGCTAATCCTTTCATGCTTCTTTAAGCTTCTCCAAATTAAATCCTCTCACATGGCGTTGTAATTTAGATTGCCCAACCTTTTATGTCTATTTATAGTCTCATATTTATTTAATCTATATTTTATCTAGTAAATATATAAGGATTTATGTACCTTGCTTACTTTACAAAATCATGTTATAGAACCATATTACTATTAAGCTTTTTGGGCTACATTGTTGAGTAAAATAATTATATCAAGTTACACCTTAATTTTACATCCCACTTAGCTAAACCCAAAATTATTTATTATTGATTTACCTTGGACTCATTAATATGTGAACTTGACTAACACTTTTATTATTATCTCTACTTGGCCCCAATGTTATCATAAAACAATTGCTAGAGATTATTATCATACCCAAACCTAGGCCTGATGTTTCAAACATCTTTGTGAGAATCCAGCTGATTTCTTCTGCTGGTGCTGGTTGCCGCTGGATTCCACAAATAATTTATTAAATAAAGCTAAAAAACGCTAATAAATAAAAAGCTAGGTATTTATGTGTTTATTATATTTGGCACAGGAAATGAGAAAAATGAATCCTCTCAATATCTTACCATTCATTGTTTAAACTGTATCAAGATTTGAAGGAAATTTAATGGTAAAGTCAGAAATCTCTTTCTGCTAAGCATCACTTTTCGAAAATCAATTCAGGCTGAAATTTAGCTTCACTAAAGAGATTTACAAAAACTATTAGCAAATATGGTGGGAAACCCCGCAAAAGAACCCGCAGGCTATGCCAAACGAGCCAGCACCACCCCCAAACGAAGCAACCCTCAGTTACCCACCTCAGGGTCAACCAGAATCACCCGCTCTCAAGCAGCAGCCATGAAAGCAGGCACCACCCCCCAACCTGGAGCTACTCCAACTAGCGCCAGTTCACCTGATCACACTTCTGCAACCTGCACGCCTAACAGCTCTGTGTGCGCTGCCTCCCACCAACCTGCTGGGCCCCCTCCAACCAAGGAGGCCATCACCCACGCTGTTTTAATGGCATCTGCTCAGTTGAATGCAACTCAGCCCATCCAGACATTCACCTCCCCCATTGTGTCAGCTAATTCAGCCCCATCTATTATTGCTGACGCCATGTTTCTGGCTCCCTCCATGAGGGGCGATACCCAGCTACCTGGCCCCCAAATCCTCAGATGTAAGGTTGTATTAGCTGCACATTCTGGTTCACTAAGCACCAAATTGGGACAATCTACTCTTCCCAATGAGGATTCAAATGGTTCGGATTTTGGAACTTCACACCAGTTCTAATATCACCCATCCCATTTAAACCCCATAATTGGTGCTTCTCAAGTTGGCACTTTATCTCAATATGCTGAAAATGACCAATTCACCAATCAGCCAATGAGTTTTGCCCATGAAATCACAGCAAATACTCGGGCTGAATTTACCCAAATAGATTGGGATGGTGATGAAACATCACCCTCCTCCCAATTGGCTGGAGTTAATTCCAATCTGGATGGGACTCCCCAATTTAGTGAGGCCCAACAATCACCTGGCCCCCAAACCCTCGGATGTAAGGTTGGATTAGCCACACATTCTGGTTCACTAAGCACCAAATTGGGACAATCTACTCTTCCCAATGGGGATTTAAATGGTTCAGATTTTGGAACTTCACACCAGTTCCAATCTCACCTGTCCCATTTAAACCCCATAATAGACACTTCTCAAGTCAGCACTTTATCTCAATATGCTGAAAACGACCAATTCACCAATCAGCCAGTGAGTTTTGCCCACGAAATCACAGCAAATACTCGGGCTGAATTTACCCAAATAGATTGGGATGGTGATAAAAATCTCCCTCCTCCCAAATGGCTGGAGTTAATTCCAATCTGGATGGGCCTCCCCAATTTAGCGAGGCCCAACAAACCGCCCCTCAATTTAATATGATGCCAGCAACTGCTGTAACATTCCAGAAACAAGGGAACTCCGCAAACTTGTCCAAACCACCAGCTCACACTCAACCTGCAATTGCAGCCCAAAGCAAACACAAACGTACCAAAGGAGCCACTGGGGCGTGGCAAAAACCTCTGGCACCAACGCTACCAAAAGCTGATCCCCGTGAAGTGGCGTTTATTGCTGATGTTAAGAAGAAATGGGCCGAAACTAGAGCGCAAAAAGCTCTACCTCGCTCAACCCTCTCCCACGCAATTTGCCTTTATTATGGGCATAACCCTGTTGAATTCTATACAGAGGATTACTTCTCATACTTTGCAGCGATTGTGGAGACATTCCCTATTAACACCACCATCCATGAATCAGTGGAGGGCCACTACATCGATGTGGGCTTCACTGAAGCTGCCCTTGCTGACCATGCTGCCACCCTCCAGGTCATTATTCCACGTGGATCTCTTCACATCTCCCGCACACGCTCTCACCTGGAGAAAATTTCATGGGTTACTTTTTCCAACCTACCAACGACTGTTGATCCTGAGTCTCTTAAACTGGCACTCCATCGTGGTTTAATGGAGTTTGGGTCTGTTCTTTCAGTGGACTTTAGCGTCCCCTCTTACTATGCTCCCACTCAAAGAGCTCGCACTGCTAGGGCGTCGTTCATCCCCTCCCCCACTGTATCCCACAACATTGAGGTTATTCCTCATGTGGCGGTAGTTGGGGCATGCCCTGAGATCTTTTTTGTCGACCCTGATTAGGCGCGCCCCGGTGTTCATGGTGTAACGCCCTTGGACACTTGTATAGTGGCTGCACAGCTCGAAAACAAGCCCTTTTAGCCACCACCCAGGGGCCTAAACCAGGCCAAAAACGATCCCACGTGGCTGCAGCAGCAATTCCACAACCCACACAATGGGTTCCTGTTCAAGACCTGTCCCCTGAGGCCTTACGCCTAGCAGTTGAAACAGCTAACCTCACTATTGGTATGTGATACCTTCGCGCTCATGCCCCCTTCCAATGGGCACCCCCTCCAATCTCCCAGAGTCAACTCCCTCTCTCACCAAGCGCAAGGCATCTCCCACAGGGTGCCCCTCGTCAGCCACCCCCACTCAGGGCTCCGCGGCACCCCCACCAACCTCCACCAGCAATTTATCGCATCAACCCTCAGCTCCCAATGGAGCTATGCCCACCAGCATGGACTGGCAACTCGCGGCCTGCGGTAGAAGTGCCACCTCAAAGAGTCCTACCCCAACCCCACAGTCCATTTCACGCGGATCCTTTGCAGTGTTGGAGGAAGTGAATATGGACTCAGACTCATCAAATGGGGACACCGCGGAGGTCACCATTGAGCACCCTCAGGTCCTTCCCCTGCAACGGAGCGGGGGCAGCATCCTAGGCTGGCTTACTGGGTCCTCCGCCCCCCCACCCTCTCCTTCCCCTCAGAACCCTCGACGCTCCTCACAGATTGCAGCTAATAGTCAAGCTAAAGGACTCAAAACTAGCCGCCTCACAGCAGCAGGTTTAAGCGCTGGCAACCCCCCAGGACATGGAGGGGAACAGCTATGAGTCCCCATGGCAGCACCCTGGCCCTGCAATCCATCAACGCAAATGGGTTGCGGGACTTTAAGCGGAGAGCCCGCCTCCTCCAAAACTTCAGGTCAGCACAAATTGACATTGCTGCTGTCCAGGAGCCCCATATCCTCCCCCACAAACAATCTGCATGGAATGAACAGTTTGGAGGCAACTCCTTCTGGACAAACCATGCCGCCCTTATTGTTTTGAATCCCCGGGTTAAAACCCATTCTTTTTCACAATATCTAGGTGGCCACCTCATACTGGCCAAACTCACCACTCCTGACTTCTCCTTCTTCGCTGCAAGCATCTACCTGCCTAATGCAGGTCAGGAGCAAAATCGGCTCTTGGAAGAGCTCCTCCAACTCAATCTCCCACGGAATACAGTCCTCTTAGGAGATTTCAACACAGCCATAAGTCGCGTCCGTGACTCTTACCCCCTGCAGCAAAGGAACGCCCTGGATCAAGTCGCCTCCAGGATTTCCTTCGCCTGAGTGGCTTTATAGATGCGCTTCCACCCTCCGCGTCTGGCCTAGGTTGCATGACTAGGATCCAGTATGATGGAGGAGCTTTCCAGTCAGCGTCACGCATAGATATGGCACTGATTGGCCCCCTGCTAATTGGCCGCGTCTCCTCTCCCATCTCTCGTGACAACCATCTGAGTGATCACAGGTCACTCACCGTTGTCCTCACCACCACACTTAGACCGTCGCGTAGGTTCTGGCCTAAGGTTGCCCCAGCTCTTCTCAACAACCCCTTCACTAAGGAGAAGCTGTCTATGACCATCCGGGAGACTCTCACCTCCCCCCACCCCACCTGCTTGACCACAAGGCTAAATGGGCGGTGACCAAGGAGGGCATCACCCGCGTTGCTTACAACTGTGCCAAAGCCCAGATGACTGCAGCTCGCGCCAGAGTCAAAAGGGCAGAAGCCAGAATCAGACATCTAGAGCGAAACTGCCAGCCTTCGCCCTCTCCCAGATGGTTGGAAGACTGGGAAGCGGCGCAGGAAGCACTCCGCTTGGAGCTCACACTGCAGGAAGAACGGGCAGCAAACTTTACAACATCTCGTTACTATGCTCAATGGGAACGCCCCACCCGCTTCTTCTTTCAGAAACAGAAAGCCCGGTCAACAGCGCAGGATATTACTGCACTGAAGATTGGCACTACAAACACGTCAGATAAGGAGGAAATCACGCAGGAACTACACCGCTTCTAATCCAGCCTCTTCCATGCCACCCAGGTGGACCCATCGGACATCCAAGACTTCCTGTGGCGGGCTCCAGAGCCGCCCATTGACCCACGGGCTGATGAGGCTCTACTGGCGCCTATTTCCATCCAGGAGGTGATGGAAACCCTTCTGAAATCCCCACGGCTTAAAGCCCCAGGCCCAGACGGAATACCCTTTGAGGTGTACCTTCTGGAACCTGCAGTGATAGCCAGAACCCTCCGCGACCTCTTCGCTGCACTCTTGGTGAATGGCGAGGTCCTCCCCGACTCCAGAGGCTCATTTACGACCCTCATTCACAAGAAGTCAGACCGTGAGAACCTGGCGAACTGGCGCCCCATTGCGTTGATCAACACAGACCACAAGCTCTTCACGAAGCTTCTGGCCAACCGCATCACCAAATGGGTGTCACCTCGCCTCTCCCCATCCCATTACGGCTTTATTCTGGGGAGGTCATTATGGGACAACTATAATGACCTTCACGTGACTTTGACTGCTAACTCTCGTAAGGTGAATGGCTTTGTGGCTCTCCTGGATATGGAGAAAGCATATGATCGGGTAGCCTGGAAGTATATTGATGCTTCCCTGGCCCGCTTCCATCTCCCACCCGCAGCTAGGCGCTGGATATCAGCGCTCTATGACCAGCTCCACACCAGAGTCCTGGCGCCAATGGGTTTTACAGTGGCAGTACCAGTTGGACAAGGTCTCCGGCAAGGGGACCCCCTGAGCCCTATCCTTTTTAACATCACCCTTGACCCCCTCTTGGCCTCCTTACAGGACAAGCTAACAGGGATTCTGGTCCCAGTTAAAGCCCCCACACGCACCATGGCATTTGCAGATGACACTGCCATTGCATTTGGCTGCCCAGGGGATGTTGCCCTCGCTGCTGTGACCATTGAGAGGTACACCAAGGCGTCCAACGCCATGGTCAACACCTCCAAGACAACAGTTGTACAGGTCGGCTCCCCCACCTTCCCCCCACCATTTGGTATTGAACCTGAGCGCGGTACCTTCCGTCACCTGGGAGTTCTCACCAACCAACAAGGAGTTGCGCTAAAAGACAATGAGGACTTGCTCCTTGCAGCAGTTAACTCCAGGATTGCCATCTGGAACTGGCGGCACATCACCCCCCAGGGTCGAGCTCTGATGGCCAATGTGTTCCTTCTCTCCAAAGTCTGGTTCCTAGCGCACGTCTGCCCATTCACAGATGCCTTTTATACGTGGCTCAATGTACTCCTCCGCTGTTGGATCTGGGGCTCAAACCATCCACCAATGGCCCTCTCAACCATTGCCCGACCCTGCAATGAAGGGGGCCTAGGGCTTCTGGATACGCGATCCCACGCCACCACAATCTTCCTGAAGTTCCTATGGCCGATTGTCTGCTGGGACGCGACCCCCATGCCCCAATGGGCGCCCGCCCTCCGCCAGTCAGTGTCAGCAGCTCTGGGTCTTCCTAGAGCATCTCTGACCTCATTAGGGGAGTGGCTCATAAACCACCCAGGCCATCGCCTAAAACCATCCTCATCCCCCTACTGGAACCAGGCTCTCCTTGCCCTGAAACGAGTAGGCGCGCGGATCCACCATGCCTTCCCATACAGAAGGGAAGGCCCTGGCCTCAGCCCACGTCGCCATGCAATTGTGCACAATGGACAAGTTGTCACAACTCGCCTCAACCCCCAAGATCGTCCTCCCATCCGCCCAAGACTCCTTGAGCTCCTCCCTCCCTCCGTGAGATTTGACCTTAAGGAATTGTGGAAGGACGTCTATCACCCCATCCTGTCAGCAAAGGTGTCCAACACCTTATGGAGGGTGCTCCACTGTTCATACAGGACAGGGGACCGGACTGGACCTACCTTCCAGCACCAAAGCTGCCCCCACTGTGCGGAGCCTATTGACTCCCACCTCCATCGTTTTTTCACCTGTCCAGGTGTCGCCGCATTTTGGGCAAAGGCCCGCGCGCTCCTCCATGCTCAGCCCTGGTCTGGACACCCTGTGCAAGACCTCATGTTTGAGCAGACATTGACTGGTTGCCACCGACCCCTCAATGTCCTCTCCTATGCCACAGCCATCTGGACCATCCATAACTCCTTCCTTCGTGCTGCCTTTGACCAGCAGGTGTGGACCCTTCCACACATGATCACCCACTTTCAGGTACACTTTGAGATGGCCCTGAAGGTCTGCACTATGTCGCCAACCCTCCCCCGCTCAGTTGTCGCTGCAGAACGGCTATGGCACGCAAGCCCCCTCCCTTTCTCGATGACTCCTCCCTCCCCTTCCCTCGCCTCAGGCTCTTAGGAGCCCAGGCGTAATTCAATAAACATCGAAGAATCCCCCCTTGGGTTGGGACCATCTAGTACTAAAAAAATGGTAAAGTCAGAATAGCTTAGTATGGTTTGGATTAGGAAATATGTAAATTTGGCCTATTGAAGCTTGGAAAACTAGATTCACTTTGGCTGAATGACAGATGGGGAGTTATTTTTAGGCAAGTTTTACCTGTGGGATAACGATTTAATAAATTTCAGCCAATCCCCATTAGAGAAAATTATTGCTCATTGGGGGAGCCCTGCCAAACTTATAAAATGTGGTGGTCTCCGCTTAGGTGTTTGCTTTGAGCTAGATGTGGCCTGGGAAAAAACCTCCAATGGACTCTCCAGATTTCCTCCACATGGTCTGGGAAATTTAACTGCTTGACTTAGTGCTATTAGCCCATATAGTATTCATAGAAAAGTTACCCCAATTCTCCGGGTTCCACCAAGAACTAATCAGAGTCTTTAGTCCAATGATATTTTTATTATTACCAAATCATTCTTATCACAATTGCAAACTTGTAAAAGTCCATTTCCCCCTTTCAGCCTACTTTTGCCCAAAACTCTTTTTTTTTCTTGAAGCTGGGAGGATAAATGTTCAACATCTCTCCCCCTCAAGAATGTGGAGAGAGAATAGGGCCATAGGAAGTGGCCATGTACCTGGTTCATGATAATCCCTGTAGCCAAGGATTTTATAGAGTATTCTTCACCACTCTTGTAGGTAATGACAAAAGGGCCTTCCCAGATCATCCCAATCTTATCACTTCTAGAAGTGATGCAGTTGTGATAATACAGAACCATGTCAGACACTTGGAATGTAGGTAGGGTTCAGAGCTCATTGGCAGCCTTCCCTTTTTTGTCAATGTTTCGTTAAATTAATCATAGCCTCAGATTGGATTTGGATGATGTGCTGAGCCAATCTATTCATGACTTTCTTAGGTTCTCCAGCTCTAGAGTAGTATATATTATTAGCTAAGAGGACAGGTATTCCTGGTTCCCACCCATACAAGACATGGAATGGGGCATTTCAAAATCTGGTGATAACTAACCTGGTAGGCCATAAGAGCACTGGGTAGAAATGATCCCAGTAAAGTGGATCATAAAAGGCTATTTTTCATAAAAATGGATACCAAGGTTTCATTTACTCTCTCCACTATCCCGTTGGTAGATAGATTATAGGGAGCCTAGAAAAGTTGTTGGGCTCTAATGGAAGTGGCCAGAATTTTGACTACTATTTAGGTGAAGATTTTACCATTGTCGCAGAGTAGTACTTGGGGACAAACATGATGAGTGAATTGTTTTGATGTAAAAAAGTTGCTGAGGCCTTGGCCATTTGAGCATGGAGAGCCACGGCTTCAACCCAAATAGTAAAGTGGTCAATGACTACTAGGTTAATTTTTTCCACCAGTAGTCTGTGAGAGGGTAACTACTACATCTAAGCTGATGGTGTGGAACAGTTGTTGAGGGGTAGTTAGTTAATATTGGTATCTAATCTTGAAATTAAATTGCTTCTTACACGTGAGGCAGGCATTTAAGACTTTGAAATGGTTCCATAATCCCTTCCCAATAGTACCAATCCTTAATCCACTCATAGGTTTTCTTTTCTCCTCCATAACCTAGGGTGGAATGAGCTTCCAGGATAGCAGGTATGCTTTCTGAGGGCCAAAGTTAAAGCAGACATTTTGTCCACACCTGCTTATACAACTTCCCTCTCTACACTTTGGTGTTGTGAGAGTGCTGGGTTAACATTTTCTGTACAGGCTCATCCTCATCCTCCCATTCCTTGAGGGTCATTAAGAGGTCATATAACCTCTCCGCCTCACTATTATCCAAGCGAAGGACTGGCAACTGAGTTACCCTATAAACATTCATGTTATGAGTCTCAGCACAGTGTTCAATCATCATATCATAATTCTGGAGCATTAGAGCCCAGAGAGCTAATTAGACGTTAAAATTACTTAAGTTATGCTACCATTTTAGGGAAGAGTGGTTGGTAACCACTCTGAAGGTGGTCTCATATAGGAAAGGGCGATAGTGCTTTACAGCCAACAATATGGCAAGGCACTCCTTCTCCATTACATTGTAGTTGCGTTCCACCTTTGACAGCATCTTACTAAAATAGGATACATGAAGATATACACCATTTTCATCTAATTGGGCTAAGATGGCCCAAACGGCATAGTCTGAAGCGTCAGTAAACAGGATAAACAGTTTATTGTAATTGGAATGCTTTAGGATAGGACATTCTTGTAGCAGTTGTTTCAACGTCTCAAAAGCGCCTTCTGTTCAGCGCCCCAATAGAAAGGGGTGTTCTTAGTTAATAGGCGAATGAGGGGTTTGCTGAGCTGGGCAAACTTGGGTATAAGCTGATGATAATACCCCATCACCCTTAGTTATACCTGAATATCCCGTAGATTTTAGGGGGAGGAATTTTTGAAATCGCTTCAACCTTATCTTGCATGGGTTGATTTCCCTCTTGGGAATTGGAGTGTCCAAGGAAATACAATTTCCTTTGTAAGAAGGTATTTTTGAAAGCTTTAACTTAATGTTTGGTTTATCTAATTGTTTAAACACTTCCTTCAGGTGATCAAGATTCTCGTTAAAGGTTTTTGAGAATACTGTGATGTTATCAAGATAAACGATGACACAAGTTAACTTCAGGTCCTGCAAAATGGGTCCATCGCATGATGAAAAAGTGTAGGTGCATTACACAACCCTTGAGGTAATTAATTGGTTGGAAGAGACCCTCACTACAAATGAGAGCACATTTCTCCTGGTCTTCAGGGAAAAGTCCATTTGCCAATAGCCACTAGCCAAGTCCATAGCGTAAAAGAAGTTAGAGCCAGAGAGTTATGCCAGGGCATCGTCAATGTGGGGGATAGGATAGCTATCAGTTTTTTGTGAGGTTATTTAACTTTTGATAGTCCTTAACTATTTGATGACCTCCTTTTTCTAATTAGCAACAGAGGGGAAGACCAAGGGCTTTGTGAAGGAACTAGTAACCCCACATCTAGTAACTTCTGGAGCTCCATCATCATCTGCTGTTATTCCACCTTTGACTTACAGTAAGGTTTATACCTAATAGGACGGGCATCACCCACATCAGTGGAGTGGCTATAGACCTTCATGTGGGCATAGTAATTATCTGATTTGGAAAATATGTCGCTATATTTGTCTAATAAGGTATTTACTTTTTCCAGTTCATTTGGGGTCAGCTCATCCGAAATATGACCATTGGGCAGGGTACACACCAGGTTATCCATGGGCAAGCCCAAATACACCATATAGCTAACGGAGTAAATACATTTAATGTCCTCTACTGGAATTAGGAAGCCTCTGTCAATCTTCTGATGTTTTCCTATAACCATATCATTGACGGTGAGGTTTCCCAGAAGAAGAGTAATAGGTCTCTGGTAGGCTGGGTCTAGTATCCCAGGCAGTACCCAAGGCTCCAAGGGGCTAATTCCCTCAAGACTTACAAGGTGCAACAAACAGTGGTTTGGGATTCGGAACGTGATTTTTGTGTCAACCACTCGTTGTTCACCAGACTTAATCAAAACCTCATCTGCAGCATAGAGAGGGATGCCATCCTTAGAACCCACTAAATTGGGCAAATTCTTTGTCTTGCG
This sequence comes from Massospora cicadina, assembly GCA_022478985.1. Taxonomy (NCBI): domain Eukaryota; kingdom Fungi; phylum Entomophthoromycota; class Entomophthoromycetes; order Entomophthorales; family Entomophthoraceae; genus Massospora; species Massospora cicadina. The sequence continues at coordinate 172,127 of JAKSZP010015804.1, forward strand.
CTCAGAGAGGTATAATGTAAAGTCATAGCTGAAAAGGGATGTTCAACCAGTCAAGAGTATCCATTCTTGCTAGGTCCTTTATAGGATAAGACTAAAGGGACTTCATAGTTGAGTAATGAGAGAAAATTCTTGCTTCATGTTGATTATTCCATCAAACTCAATCATAAACTGGGTACCTATGGGCGTATTGAAGGTGTTGTGATCCAAGGCCATAGAAGGGGCTGATAAGATGTGCTTCCCAATATAAATGGGAAGGGATAAGTATGCTCCAATGGCACAACTATTATTTGGGACTGCGGTTCCAAGTTCTTTAATGTACTCCAAGTCAGGAACCAGCTTTAACTTTTTGATAAGCTTTGAATAAGTTATGTTAACCAGGGAATTAGTATCCAGGATGGCCATTACTTGGACTTTTTAAATGACCACTTCAACTTTGTTAGTGTTCCGCCAAAGTTAGGAGACAGGGCCAAGGCCTCCTTGAGCCTGGAGGTTAGTTTACGAGCAGTATCAGGGTATTTATCCAGGATAGATTTCATGGTATGGACCCGCTGAAGAGGTCGAATCAAGACAGCTAATAAATGATTACCATCACTGGCAGTGTCAATAACTTTTGGACACCCTATAATTTGGATGATGTACGTTTCCTCAGGTATGGTGGTCTCACTACTCCTTCAGCGTTCAATAAATCAGAGGCCTCCACTTCCATGGGCGCTCCCAATATATATATAGTATAACGTCATCACAACCCCCTCAGATTCATCCCCAGAGGTATTCTCAACAACTGGCAAGGTTGTAATTGAGGTAGAGGAGATGGCCACATGAGGTTGGGTAGCTATCTTCTGACCATACATCTTTCCAGAAAGCCCTTTATTATTATAGGGGTTACCCTTAGGATGCACAACTACCAGCTTGGTTGGGGGGAAGTAACAACGGCTTAATGAGCTTGTGTGGGAGCACGGTATTAACTGAATTAAAAGTCTTTGAACTACAGGAGGGAGTGATATATGTTTTAAGTCGCATTGAGGGAGCAGGTTTCACAGGGAGGATAGGCACAGGTGGGCTCATTCCCAACTATTCTACAAGAAAAAGCTCTTAAATGACTAAAACTGAAGGTTTCACCTCAGCTTCATTTGTCAGTGCACATGAATGGAAATCATCACATTTAAAAGAGCTTCTTTTATGCCACAGATATTTTTGAAGTGGCGTTTCACTGAAATGATATGCTTGGCTAGAGAGGGTTGGGAAGCTAACCTAGTTAACATGGCTGTGAGCATCATCAAGGGTTATCATTTCAGACGTTGACAACCTCTGAGCAGAGATGTAATATTGTCCAATAAAGGCAGCGGTCAGTTCTCCCTCATAAATGCTAAGGCGCATAAAGGCCTGATTATCTCTGTTTAGACTCAGCATTAAAACGAATTCAGTCAAAAAGAGCCTCTTTTTTACCTCTGCTCAGATATGCAGATTGTCCATGTAAGGAATTATGATCTTTTGTGCTAGACGACTTAAGCATGGAAGGATGTGCTTAATTTTTTTCTTGTCCAATGAGCCTTGCATTACAGATTCATTGACATGCAAAAACGAAGCAATGCTACCCTCACTGGGAATAAACTTGTCATTTAGGGGGAGTTTTAAAGGGCGCTGCTCAAGCACTTTAAGACGGAATAAAGCGCTTGCTAGTTGCTTTTCAAGTGCAACTATTCTTAGTTCAGTTGGAAAGGGAAGAGTTGGAGGGTTACTCACGTTTAAAGCATCCATTTTAGACGATTTTTGGTGGTGTACAGGTGTCCCCTGTAGTGAGCACCACTTTTTGGGAATCCAGCTGATTTCTGCTCACTGATGCTGGTCACTGCTGGATTCCACAACCAATTTATTATATAAGGCTAAAAACAAAGGCAAATAAAAAGCTAGGTTTTGTATTTTTTATTAGCTTTGGCGTGGGTAGAGATAAAAACAAACCCACTCATTATCTGACTATTCAGTATTTAAACTGTATTGAGGGTCAAATGAAATTCAATGATAAATTTGGAATAGCTTAGTATGATCCAAATTAGGAAATATGTAAATTTGGCCTATTGAAGCTCAGAAAACTTGCTTCAATCTGACTGAATGACAGATGGTGAGTTATTTATAGGCAAGAAGTATCCGTGGGGTAACCATTTAATAGATTATAGCCAACTTTTTTAAAGAAAAGTATTGCACCTTGGGGACCTCTGCTAAGCCTATAAAAGGGGTGGTCCCCTCTTAGGTGTTTGCTTTAAGCTAGACGTGGCCTTTGGAGAAACCTCCCACGGATTCCCCAGGTTCCCCATGTGGTCAGGCAATTTGACTGCCCAACTTCATGCTATTTTGCCCATATAGTATTTGTAGAAGTGTTACACCAATTTGTGAAGTTCCACCGAGAGTCAACCAGGCTTTCTTTGGCTGATAATATCATTATTATTACTAAAACTGTTCTTATCACAATTGCAAACTTTTTATGTCTGGCATTTCCCCCTTTGGCCTATTTTGACCCAAAAACATTATTTTCTTGAAGCTGGGAGGGCAAATATTCGACATGTTTCAAGAATACTATGCACTTCTCACTATTCCTGAGTATCGTTTTAGTTTATAATGATGAGAGTATCATTTTGAGGGGATCAATCTTTTACCCTAGTGTTGCAAATTTTGCAATTCACTACATCAGGGCTCTGCCAGTGTGCCAGGCCAAACAGTATGAGGACTGCTGACCCTTGTTGTTTTTTCCTTCATAAGCGTACCAACCCCCTACAACTCCAAGTCTGACACACCAACTCAGCAGACCAACAACTTCGCCTTAGCGCCATTGGCCCCTTTTAGGAGTGCACCAGTGGTCCTCAGCCCCCTTCCTGGGTCGCCTGATCACTTGCTACTTCTCCTTTATGACCAATCGCCAGCTCCTCTTAGGTGTGCACTGGCAAGTCCATCCCCCATTCTGGGGGACATGGCTCACACGCTACACTTCCCTCATGGCTGACGGCCATTAGTCAATCATTGTTGATGGCCGGTTGGCCAAATTCCCAATGGGGTTCCTTGTAGGGCTGATGTCAGGAGATTGTCTATAACTCTAACATTCCCAGAAAGGTGGTGCACAGTTCATAGCCACATCGCCAGGGAACCAATTGTCGGTATTATGGTGAGAATAGCTCCAAAGAAGGTGCTGGAGCTAAAGTAACACAGGAAAAGGGTGTACAACGCAGCATTTATTAATAGGTATCAAAATAAATAAAAAGACTTGGGATGACCCCAAAGGGGAGTCCATATCCAAGCAGTGCTCAGGGATGGAGTTCTTGGGTGTCTAGGTCTGGAGGGGACCAGGGAGGCCCTACGGTGCACCAGATGCAGTCATTTTTTGTTCCAATAAAATAGCTGACGTTATTCAAGACCTCCTTGAAGAGGTTTTCACACAGGTTCGATTAAGTTAACATATTTAAAAGACATATTCAATGGATTTTTATTGAAAAGAAAGATGACCAACAAGAAAAAGATGGTCTCAAGAACCATGCTTTAAGCAGAGGGGAGTAAGTCACTAATGATGGAAAATGGTTCCAAGCCTTAAACGAACTAATCTGCGCTTCCTAACATTGGCCAGGGTACTGTAGTTCAAGATCAAACAAACTCAATTGATTGATTGTAAGCTGAGCTGTCTCAATTTGAAAATAGTAAAAAATGAATGGGTTTCAAACCCCCGTTCTCCAAGCAACCAAACTGAACTATTGTTGTTAAGGATATAACTCATCCATTTTAACGCCATGTCATAACTTAGGGCTGGGCATCATGCACTTCCCCTGGACCAACCTGGGCATATCTGGCTTACATACAACGTTAGTTCAAGGTTTGCTTTAAGTCAGAGAGGTCCTGCAGCTTGACCTTTTTGGACTTTAACGTCCAGCCTTGCTTTGGCAGTTGGTCCCCTCTATGATGTCATGTAAACATGACAGCTTTGTTATGGGAGCTGGTAGCATTAACCACTCCAGGCGCATCACCCCACACCTGCCTTGGGGATCTCCTGTCCCATCTTCTACCACCAAGCTGATTTCACTACTTTTAATAATATGATGGGCAAAAGAGAGATGTTTATTAGGAAGTAACTACAACTATCTATACTTAAGCTCATTGCCTATATAAAAACCATAAGCATTCCATGATGGGACATCATCTAATCATTTTCCTCTGTGGTACTCATTTCCACCTAATCCATCCTTCCTGAATGCTGAATATTACTTTGACACATCCTCAGCATCAATTGCCGGTCAGTAATATATAAATTATTATAAAACATTACTGAAATATACTATGAATCAGTTTTCAGTATTCATAATCATAGGCGGTGTAATCGTCATTTCTTTCTCTCAAAACAGAAATCTCAGCATTCTGCTGGCAATACAATTATCCTCAGCTTAAATCGCCAGTCAATCCCTGTATGAACAACTGATCGGATCATTCTTGTCATTATTCACCAGTAATCCTAATAACCTAACATCAAATTGTCATTCTGCATATGAACCTTCATCAATCAAACTCTCAATTTATCCTTTGTGTAGATTGCTTGAAAATTCTTCTAATCTAATATTAATAATAAATAGATCATCCTTGGTCTTAGTTGCTGTCAGACAATTGCCGCCTCAACTTTGGCAAAAGAATGATTTGGGGAAGATTAACCCCAATTTAACAAATACAACCAGGCAATTACATGTCTGATCTCATAATAAAATTATTTCAAATGAAAATAATGACAATATTGGCCAAAAGACCCTGGCCAATTTTCAGTGGAACCTCGCGAATCAGGGCAACACTTTGCATCCTACTAAATGGGCTAATAGTTCTAAATTTAGCATTCAGATTACTCTGACCATGTAGCATATTATGTGGCGCCCATTGAATGGTTCTCCCCCTGCCACGTCCAGTTCCAATTCAACACCTAAGCGGGGACCTTGTTTTATAGGCGTGGCTGGGGTCCCCCAAGGTGCAATTATTTTAGCAGACATGATTGGTTGAAGTACATCAAATCATTACCACATGGCTACGTTCTTCCTAACAATACCGTCCCATAAGCCATTTTACTTAAGTGACCCCAATTTACTGTGCTCTGATAGGGTGATCTAACATAATACCTATTTTAGATGTTACCAAGCTATTCCACACACCTAACTTTGTTTTTCCCTCGACTCTTGATACAATTTAAATATGGAATATTCCAATATCGAAAGGGTTTATTTTTGCTTCCCACACTTCCACTAATAAAAATTTAAATCTCCAATTTGTTATTTTTATTAATGTTTTTAACTTAAATTAATAAAACCGTTGTGGAAAACAGCAGAAATTTAGCACCAGCGAGCACACAACTAGCTGGTTTACTACAAAGTGGTGCTCACTACAGGAGGCTGTCCTGTAAACCACCAAAAATAGTCTAAAATGGAGGCTTTAAACGTGAGTAACCCTCCAACTTTTCCATTTCAACATGAATCACGTTTAGTTGCCTTGGAAAAGAAACTAGCAAGAGCTCTATTCCATCTCAAAGAGCTTGAACAGCGCCCATTCAAACCCTCTTTCAAAGAGAAGTATATCCCTGGTGAAGGGAGCATTGCTTAATTTTTGTATGTTTATGCATCTACCATGTATGGCGCAATAGATAAGCAAAAAGTTTAATATATTCTTTCTTGCTTAAGTCACATAGCACAAGAGATGATAGTTCCTCATATGGCCTCTCTACATACTTGGGTAGAGGTGAAGGAGGCTCTTTTAGCTGAATTTGGATCAAAGCAGAGTTTACACAGAGATAAACAGGCCTTTATGCGCCTTAGCATGTATGTTGGCGAGTCAACCGCAACCTTTACTGAGCGATATTACCTTGCTGTGCAAAGTTTGTCCTCGTCTAACATGCTAACCCTGGATGATGCTATCTCAGCCATGATAACTGGGTTAGCCTCTCAGCCCTCTCTATCCAAGCATATCATCTCAGTGAAACGCCTTTCAAAAACATCTGAGACATAAAAGAGGATTTTCTAGATGTGGATGAATTCCATTTATGCGCCACAACAAACGAAGCTGAGGTGAAACCTTCAGATCTAACCATTGAGGAGCTTCCACCTGTTGAATAGTTGGGAGTAAACCCAACTGTGCTTATCCTCCATTTAAAAACTGCTTCCTCAGTATGACTTAAAAGGATACCACACCCTAGTTTAAATTAGAGACATGTAAAGTAGTTTATACCATGCTCCTGCACAAGCACACCAAAGCCACTGTGCTTTCCCCTTCAGCTCAGCTGGTAGTTGCGTGCCCCAAGGGTAACCCCTGTGACATTAAAGGGATTTCTGGAAAGACCTATGGTCAGAGGATAACTACCTCTCCTCATGTGGCCGGATCTCTTACCTCAATTACGGCCTTGCCAGTGGTTGAGAATACCCTTGGGATGAATCTGAGGGGGTCACGACAACGTTGGCAACTATATATTGGGAGCACATTCGGAAGTAGAGGTTCCTGATCACTTGAATGCTGGAGGAGTAGATGATACCACCATACCTAAGGAAACGTACCTCAGCCAAATTCTAGGGTTTCCAAAAGTTATTGACAATGCCAGTGATGGTGATCAATAATTATTTGGCTTGATTTGTACTCTTCAGTGAGTCCATCCCATGAAAACCATCTTGGATAAATACCATGAGACTGCTAAAAACTAAGCTCCACCTTCCAGCTCAAGGAGGTGTTAGCTTTGTCGCCTAACTTTGGAGGAACACTCAATAAAGTTGAAGTGGTCATACAAAAAGTCTGAATAATGGCCATCTTGGACACTGGCTCCCCAGTTAGCGTGATCTCCACCAAGATTATCAAGAAGATAAAGCTAGTGCCTGACTTGGAAAAACGAAAGAATTTGGAACCGCAGGCCCCAATAATACCCATGCTATCAGGGCATACTATTCCCTTCCCATTTGAATTGGGAAACTTATTCTATCAGCCCATGCTGTGGTTTGCGCAACAACAATATGATATGCTCATCGGCACTCAATTTATTATTGAGTATGAGGGAATAATCAATATGAAGCAAGGTTTCCTCTGTTGCTCAACTATGAAGTCCCTTTAGTATTATCCAATAAAGAGCCCAGCAATAACAAATACTCTTGCCTGGTCAACTATCCCTTTTCAGCTGTGACTTTACATTATATCACCTCTGAGCGAAACAAAAGAAATTGCCAAATTAAGTGGACGCTAGGGACGGTATCCATTTCTATGCTGCAGATGAGGTTTTGATTAAGTCTGGTGAACAACGAGTGGCTGACACAAAAATCACGTTCCAAATCCCGAACCACTGTTTGTTGCACCTTGTATGTCTTGAGGGAATTAGCCCCTTGGAGCCTTGGGTATTTCCTAAGATACTAGACCCAGCCTACCAGAGACCTATTACTCTTCTTCTGGGAAACCTCACCGTCAATGATATGGTTATAGGAAAACATCAGAAGATTGGCAGAGGCTTCATAATTCCAGTAGAGGACATTGAATGTATTTACTCCGTTAGCTATATGGTGTATTTGGGCTTGCCCATGGATAACCTGGTGTGTACCCTGACCAATGGTCATATTTCGGATGAGCTGACCCCAGATGAACTGGAAAAAGTAAATACCTTATTAGATGAACATAGCGACATATTTTCCAAATCAGATAATGACTATGCCCACATGAAGGTCTATAGCCACTCCATTGATGTGGGTGATGCCCGTCCTATTAGGTCTAAACCTTACTGTAAGTCAAAGGTGGAATAACAGCAGATGATGATGGAGCTCCAGAAGTTACTAGATGTGGGGTTACTAGTTCCTTCACAAAGCCCTTGGTCTTCCCCTCTGTTGCTAATTAGAAAAAGGAGGTCATCAAATAGTTAAGGACTATCAAAAGTTAAATAACCTCACAAAAAACTGATAGCTATCCTATCCCCCACATTGACGATGCCCTGGCATAACTCTCTGGCTCTAACTTCTTTTTACGCTATGGACTTGGCTAGTGGCTATTGGCAAATGGAATTTTCCCTGAAGACCAGGAGAAATGTGCTCTCATTTGTAGTGAGGGTCTCTTCCAACCAATTAATTACCTCAAGGGTTGTGTAATGCACCTACACTTTTTCATCATGCGATGGACCCATTTTGCAGGACCTGAAGTTAACTTGTGTCATCGTTTATCTTGATAACATCACAGTATTCTCAAAAACCTTTAACGAGAATCTTGATCACCTGAAGGAAGTGTTTAAACAATTAGATAAACCAAACATTAAGTTAAAGCTTTCAAAAATACCTTCTTACAAAGGAAATTGTATTTCCTTGGACACTCCAATTCCCAAGAGGGAAATCAACCCATGCAAGATAAGGTTGAAGCGATTTCAAAAATTCCTCCCCCTAAAATCTACGGGATATTCAGGTATAACTAAGGGTGATGGGGTATTATCATCAGCTTATACCCAAGTTTGCCCAGCTCAGCAAACCCCTCATTCGCCTATTGACTAAGAACACCCCTTTCTATTGGGGTGCTGAACAGAAGGCGCTTTTGAGATGTTGAAACAACTGCTACAAGAATGTCCTATCCTAAAGCATCCCAATTAAAATAAATTGTTTATCCTGTTTATTGACGCTTCAGACTATGCCTTTGGGGCCATCTTAGCCCAATTAGATGAAAATGGTGTAGATCATTCAGTATCCTATTTCAGTAAGATGTTGTAAAAAGTGGAACGCAATTTTATTGTAACTGAGAGTGAGTGCCTTGCTGTTCTGTTAGCTGTGAAGCACTACCGCTCTTTTATATTTGGGACCGCCTTCACTGTGGTTTTGGGCTATGCTTCCATAAAAGGTTACAAAACATGAAAAATCCTACTGGCTGGTTAGCTCTCTGGGCTCTAAAGCTCCAGCATTTTGACATGAAAATTGAGCACAGTGCTGGAACCCATCACATGAATGTTGATATGTTAACTTGGATTCCAGTCCTTCATTTGAATAATAGCGAGGCAGAAAGGTTATATGATCTTTTAATGACCCCTGAGGATTGGGAGGATGAGGATGAGCCCATACAGAAATGTTAGCCTGGCACTCTCACAACACTAAGGTGGATATTGGGAAATTATACAAGCAGGTGTGGGCAAAGTAGTTGGCTTACCTTCAGCCTCAAACGTGTGCCTGCTATTTCTGGAAGCTCACTCCACCATAGGTCATGGAGGAGAAAAGAAAACCTATGAGTGGATTAAGGATTGGTACTATTGGGAAGGGATTATGGAAACCATTGTTGAAGTCTTGGATGCCTGTCTCACATGTAAAAAGCAATCCAGTTTTAAGACTAGATACTAATTCAACCAACTACCCCTCAACAACCGTTCCATACCATTAGCATAGACGTAATAGGATCCTCCCTCAGAAGACTGGTGGAAACAGATTTATCCTAGTCGGCATTGACCACTTTACTAAGTGGGTGGAAGCTGTAGCTCTTCCTGAAAAAACGGCCAAGGCCACCGCCAACTTTTTACACCAATAAATTTTCACTAATCATGAATGTCCCTCAAGTACTACTCTGCAACAATGGTAAGAACTTCACCTCCAGAGTAATCAGAATCCTGGCACTTCCATGGGAGCTCAACAACTTTCCTTGGATCCATACAATCCCTTCACCAATGGGACTGTGGAAAGAGCAAATGGAACCTTGGTTTTGTATTTTAAGAAAAATGGCTTCCTCTTATCCTCTTCACTGGGATCAATACTACCCAGTGCTCTTATAGCATACTGGACTAGCTATCACCAGATCTTAAAGATGTCTCTCTTCTGTGTCTTGTATGGGCGGGAACCAGGAATACAAGCTCTTTTAGATAAGGATGTCTTCTCTAGTGGTGAATAACCTGATAAAGCCATGAGAAGACTAGCTCACCATATCATTTAGCTCAATTTGAGGCTATGACGAACCTGCTACAACAGTCACTAAAGAGGGACAAGCTGCCAATGAGCTTTCAGCTCCCCTGCCTTCATTTCAAGTGTCTGATATGGTCTTTTATTACCATAATTGCATCACTCCAAGAAGCAGGAAGATATAATCAATTTTGGAGGGACCGTTTATTATCACTTACAATATAGGAAACGAGTACTCTATCAAACCTTTAGCTACAGGTATTACCATTAATTGGGTACATGTCCATTTACTACGGTCCTATTCTCCCCCCAACATTCTTGGGGGGGTGATTTCATAAAAAGCCGCCTTAACTTTTGCAAAAGAATGTTTTGGGGCATAATAACCCCAATTTGGCAAATACAATCAAGCAATTACATGTCTGATCTTATAATCAGATTATTTTAAATGAAAATAATGACAATATCGGCCAAAAGACCCTGGCCAATTTAGTGGAACCCCATGAATTAAGGCAACACTTTGCCACCTACTAAACAGGCTATTAGTTCTAATTCTGGCATTCAGATTACTCTGACCACATGTCATAAAACAGGGTGCCCATCAAATGGTTCTCCCCTGCCACGGCCAGTTGCAATTCAACACCTAATCGGGGACCTCCCTTTTATAGGCGTGATAGAGGTCCCCTAAGGTGCAATTATTTTAGCAGATGGTGTTTGGTTGAAGTAGTCAAATCATTACCACATGGTACGTTCTGCATAACAATACCGTCCCATCAGCCATTTCACTTAAGTGACCCCAATTTACTGAGCTCTGATAGGGTGATCTAACATAATACCTATTTTAGATGTTACCAAGCTATTCCACACGCCTAACTTTGTTTTTCCCTCAACTCTTGATACAATTTAAATATGGAATGGTCCAATATCGAAAGGGTTTATTTTTGCTTCCCACACTTCCACTAATAAAAATTTAAAGCTCCAATTTGATATTTTTATTAGTGTTCCAACTTATTTTAAAAACCGTTGTGGAAAACAGCAGCAATTTAGAACCAGCGAGCACACAACTAGCTGTTCCCTACAGTTGCCATTGATTGAAATAACATTAATCCCCGTTGATGATTGGCCCCAACAGATCCAGCTCTTGTGGAACCATTGAAATAGCTTAACTTAACTAAATGGGGAGCACAAATTGGGTCATATACTAGATCATTGGAACTAGGAACTGGTCATTACGCCAGGACTGACCAATCTCAACCCTAATTTCAGAAACCAGGGAGGAATTCATCTAATTAATTTACCAGCACCTAACTTGGTAAGAAGCTATTATTAATTTCTTTTATACAATCAAAAAAGTCTCTTCTTATTTTAAGGTCTCTGTCTTTATAAAGTTTCCTTCATTTTTAAATTTAATTTGACCTTTTCTGTTAAAATTTGATGCCCAAGTGCCAATTTCAACATTTGGTGCTCACTACAAGGGTCTTTTTTTGTACCCTGTCTTCTACTATAAATAAAAAATCACACTAAAGATTTTTACCTTTCTGACCCAATATTTCTTTTCTACAGTGGCTTGGGCAACAAGGAGGCTCAGCTGATTTATAACCTCTTGGGCTTAATATAATACATATATTTTTTCTCTCTCGTTGCAAACACTTTTGCAACAAATTCAATTCAAGTCTAGGTAAAGTTTGATAATCTCATCAAGGAAATTAGTTAGCACCCAATGTTGGGGAGCAGTTGGGTGAGTAAAGTTAAGGGCACCGGTATAGGCCCTACATCAACCAAATTAAATGCCCTGGCAAAGCTGGTGGAATAGAAAAATTTAGTAAAAAACTGGCGGATACCATTTCCCCAGAAATTTTTGCCTGGCAAGCGCGCTGCAACCAATTCATTAATATGCCACACTCCCAACCACTATTGTCAGTGAAACATGGGGTGCATATGTTCCTGGATATTCAACAAACGACGCTTTGGGAGAAGTTTTGTGGAGATGTTAACACACATTTCCCAAACGTGGTGTACGTTGCACCACACTACATGCCTCGTGGTTGGCTGGATCTTAGATTCAAAACAAAAAGTGTGGCGGACAAAGCCGCAAAAGTACGTTTAGTAGTGGATCTCCCAGATGGTCAATGGGTAGTCAAAACAAAGCGCACCCGCTGGACTAAGTCAAATCAAATTTTTGTAACTTTCGACTTCCTCCCTGCTATGGTCAAGTGCACCGTGCTGGAGCATTACCTGAAAGCTGGGCTCGCTGAATATGGGAAATACAATCCTATAAGATGCAGTGCTTTACACTCATGCCTGACCTGTGCATGGGAAAAGAGAGTGCTGTTCTCACCCCATCCATGGGGATAGTGGAGGATTTGACACAAATCCCTCGTACTGCTTTTATTGAAATTAATGGGCAAGACTCCTACCCATTCAGGGTCACCGTGGATAGCGCGCCTCCTATATTCACTTTTTGTAATGCTTTTGGCCACAGATGACATATCTGCCCCACCAAAGAGGGCATTACTCAAACTAAGATTATTTTGGATGAAATGTGCAGTGCAGATGCCCACTATGAACTGGCAGTAGACACCGATGAAGACTTCCCATGGGGAGTGCAAGGATGCTACATTCAAGTAAAACCTGTGTCCCCACAGGAACGTAAGAAGGCCAAGCAGGCCCACAAGGCAGGGGCAAGGAGGCGGCCAAGACCACATCCACGATCTTGCCAGCCCAGCTCCAGGAGGACATTGTGACTTTCATGGTGGAAGCGGCTCATGAATCCCTCCACCAATTAGATTGGGACGCTCAAGCCAATTGGGCCACTTAAGCTGAAAACCAATGGGTGAGTCAGTTTCACCTGACCAATGCTACCAAGAATCGATTAGAACCAAAGCGCCCAACAATAATTATGCTGATATTCCAACTTTATGCATTGGTACACTGCAAGTGCACATAACGCCAAAATCTCGTCCCACAGTGGGGAAAACGCAGAAAGCAAAATCCAACGTGAAACCCACAGCTAAAGTTTCCCATATTAAACCATAATCCATTGCACAAAATAACCGTGCTGCCAAGCATTGATGTGCTGAGAATGAGAAGGATGAAGGGCATGGGTGCCCTTCCCCTTGCACCTAAAGTGCGATGGGGGGAGCCTTTATTTTAGGGATGTTGAACATCTCTGGACTCAAGGCCTCACCATCCCGGGCTAGAAACTGAGTTTTTAAAAAATATACCTGTGGACATCCTGCCATTCAGGAAACCCACTGTCCGCGCGGTGCATAGGAAGCATGGGCAACCATTCTCCTCCCTTCCCTTTCCTTTTGGTCTACGCACTGTGGGGTGCTTGTTCATGTGAACTGTAGTTTTAAATTTATTTCGTCACTATTGTACCTTGACGGCTGCATCCTTGTTGTCACATTTTCATGTGATGACGAAGTGCACGCTGTCATTGACATTTACGCCCCAATCTGTGCATAAGATCATCAGGAATTCTTCTTGGCAATCAATTCCCTTCTTCTACCCCCTGACCCGTTTGTTGTTGGTGACATGAAATGATGGACAAACTCAACCACATACCGCTGGCCCTCATCGCCTACACCCCCACAGGGGCACATGGAACTTCACATTCTCAAAGCCACCCTATTGTTGTTCAATACTCTGCTGCATCATGCACCGCTACTCACTAAAATGTCTCGCCCCCACGTACACAATGTCCAGATTAGGTCCACGACCTGCATTGACCTTATTATCACACCGTTAAAAATTCATTCCCAACTTTTACACTTCACCATGACGAAGATCAATTTCTCTGATCACAGGATGGTATTGGTTTCCTTCCATTTGTCCAAACCAGTGGCCCAGGCACCAAAATGGTGCAAACTCTGCCCCAACAAGATTTCATCGCTAAGATTTTTCCTCATAGGTGAAACTGTGACCTCAGCTCTGGAGTTTATTGCACCGTTATGTGCAGACCCAATTTACATTTGGTCAACCTTCAAAGCGAGCACTATCTGCCAGGCTTGCCACCTCTCATCCCATCGCTTGCAGGCTGCCTTGACAGTCATTTTACGCACGCTGGGAGAAAATGGACCATCGGGAGTCTAACGTCTCCACATCAAGCTACAGCCCAGCTTGGGGTCACAAGTGAGCAGAAGTGTCCGCTCACCTAAATGCACTGGTAAGACAACACAAGCATCGGATTTGTGTTCAGTATAAAGCAAAGCATATAACAGCAGGCAATACATGTTCCACTTACTTTTTTCGAAAATTCTTTGCACCACACCAGAGTTTGGCCTACACACAGGTGCGAAGGCTATATCACTCTGTCGCGGATACACTGGCCAAAAGTGGTGAATGAAATACAAAATTATTACTCCAAATTATATCGATCAATCAATTCCACTGGCCAAAATGAAAAAATTTTCTCAAACGCGCGCGCGCACATATCCGCGCTGTTTCCCACTTCCTGGAGTTAATGAATTTGATTACCTGGGACAAACTATGGTCCGCCATTTGCAGTGCACCATACAGAAATGCCCAAGGTCAGATGGCATCCCTTATGTCTTCTATAAAAGTATTTCAAAGATTTATCCACCTTGCTGCTCGCCTGTATGAACCAATGCCTTCTGGAAACGCGCCTCCTACCTGGAGGGCAAAGAGGCCTTCATGATAACGTTGTACAAGAAAGGGGATAAGCTGGACTTGGCCAACTGGCGCCCCATTTCACTCACTAACACAGACACAAAATTTTTACTAAAATTATGGCTAACCGTCTAGGGGTTGTTGCCTCTGCTCTCATTTCCCCTGAACAATTTGGCTTCATCCCTAAAAGGTCAATTTGGGACAATATACACTCCGTAGCCAACATCTGTCAATCCACGGCTTCTGGAGCCCTTGTGTTTTTAGACCAGCAGAAGGCCTATGATTGAGTCAACTGAGACTACCTCAGAGCCTGCCTCCACAAGTTCCACCTCCCCCTTCACTTTATTAATTGGGTGATTTTGCTAACGGAACCCGCCACAATGGCTATGCGTGGCCCTAGCTTCTTCACAGATGTAGTCCGCCCTCAAAGGGGCCTACGCAAAGGGACCCTCTTAGCCCTCTCTTGTATAACTTCAGCCTTGACCCACTTCTTAGAAATGTGAATGCCCGCCTTACTGGCGTCCATGTGCAAGGCCAAGCTCTAGTCAAGATGTTGGCATTTGCTGATGATTGTGTGGTTGGGGTGTCTAACAATCATGATGCATAATTGCTTGAAGCAACTATCCTGGTGTACTCCAGGGTAAGTAATGCTGCGTTTAACGCTTCCAAAACTGAAATTGTTCTCCTTGGTTGGTATCAAGCCCGCTGGGTTCCAGCGCCCCATTTCCCACCTGCCTCACCAACTAGCTCACAGGATCGCTTGCCCTGCCCACCCCACTCCTACTCCCCTTTGTGCCACGCCCCACCGTAGGCCCTGTCTGCCATTTGGGGGTGTGGCTAGAGGCAGGAGGGTACGCCTCAATGATGATGGAAAACCATATCCTAGACAACGTTACGATATGCATAGCTTCCCTCAGAGCCCACCATACCTCCCTCACAGGCAGAGTAGTTCTAGCCAACTCTATGCTCCTCTCTAAAGTTTGGTTTGGGGCCCACGCCATCACTTTTTCCCCTTGTTTCTTCAAGTCATTATACGCCCTGCTGCAAGGGTGGATTTGGTTAGGCTGCCCACCGCAAGTGCGCCTGGATGTCATGTTTGGCCCTCGCCATAGTGGTGATATAGGCCTGCTCAACTCTGAGGCCCATGCTGCCAAAATCCTTGGCACCTGGATCGCCACCATTACCAACCCTACGATCTCAGCCCAGCACTGGTCCCGCGTGGCCTGCTTCAACTTCTCCCACGCCCTGGGCCTCAGTAATCCTACCCACCCCACTATCTGTTAAAAACCTCACCTCACATCCTTCTGCTGCGGGACCACATGGGACATCGCCCCACTTTATAGGAATCCTCCTCTCCATGTGGAGCGCTGAGTGGAGAATTCTCTTCTGTGGACACACCGTTCAGAGAGAACGCCCTTCTCCTAGGTTCACCCAGGAAGTACAAGGACTACCCATTCTGAACGGAGTGATACCCATGAGATCCCCTACCATAGCCAGGGTGGACTACCTGGACGTGGTGGACATCCCCACTCCCTAGATACCTAGAAAGCCATATGGAAGTACGCCCATAACCCTCTTCTGCAGCTGCATTGTCGGAATTTGAGATAACAATTGGATTAAATTCCCCACTTTCAAATCAGGCTGTGCCAAATCAGTCGCTGAACCTAACTGAGCTAAATTAATTTCAGGATCCTCCTCCCCTATCCTGAGTCACATGGGGCAGCGTTTCCACCCATATAGTCAGGTGAGCGACACAATCCATTAAGGATGCCCATGAGGATGCCATTCCAGAAGATCAGTAAAGATCCTGAATGGATGAGGCCCTGACGATCCTGGAGGCACCAAGTCCCAACGCATTCTATAAATATCGAAACCTTTTGACTTAATAAAGTATATGGTATTCTAACCCATTTTCCATTTCCTTTTTAGTGCTCTTTCCAAATTTTCCAGCTTTGAGCCACCTACAAACCTCGAAGCCAGTCCAGAGAACTGTAGCGCTGAAAAAAGTGGTGCTCACTACAGGGGGCTCTGAGCTGTCCTAAGTGAAAACGTCTATCACAAAAATGGAAAATACTAGCAGCCCAGAAGACCAAATGACTGGTCAGTTGAGAAGCATTACTTGATGGGTTAGTACCTCATGATACTCAACGCTGCCTTCGCAGTCAGAGAGGCTAGGATTTCAGGCCACTTTCCAACTCTCACTGCCCTCCCTTGACGGGAACCAATACCAACTCCAGTACAAAAACCTCAATGATGTCATGCAACAACTAATAAATGGCATCTACTCCGTGGGCGCCCACTCCAGCCACTCCTGTGCCTCTTAACATACCTTCTACAATGTGGGACCTCTACGCCTCAGCCATACTACCAGCCGGGGAACTTGCCCTGGGGCTGATCGCTACCTTCATAACTTTGTCCACCCTGCTATCCATCACATACTTCAGCTAGTCAGGATTCACCATCAGGAGGTCTCCTGGCAACTGGGACTCACCCAGAATTTACACTCATACATCATTGACTTCTATGCCGCCAGCTCTTTCTTTGTGCATGACAACTTTGAAGCCATTAGTGATAACTGGCGATTGATCAATGAAATCTGTGATCAAATTGTAGTATTAGACAGCGAAATCTCTGGATACCTCGAGGTGCAGTTTTGTCAAAACACTCAGCTATTTGAGGCGACTTGGAATCAGCATCTCCTCCAAGTCAAAGAATTGGTACAATCCCTGCAACAGCACTACCAAGAGCTGGCCTCTCATGATTACCCCTCCATGAGTGCAGGGCCTGAAGGGCCTAGGGGGCCTGAAGGCCCCAAGGGGCGTCAAGGGCCAGCTGGACCCAAAGGACCCCGCGGACCTCAAGGGCCCCCAGGCCCTTCAACATCTGGTGAACACAAAGACCCTGGTGAAGGGATGTGATAATAGCCCTGGCTGCCCTACATGATTAAATCCAAATTGTGGCGCTGGTGTGCAAACTCCAATTGGATGGAGTCCCCCTCGACCCCAGGGTCTCTATTGAGGAATTGTCAGATGAGATGGATAACCTCAGTGCTTTACAAAGCTTACAGACGCTCATATCTCTCAGCTTGAACAAACTTGTCGAGGGTTCAAAACCTGGTTGACCACCCTCAAAAGCCAGCTCCACCTTCAGAGCACTGAGATCCAATATCTAAAGGAGCAGGTTTCTAATAAGGCTTCAGCTTCCACCCCCAGTCAGAATTGGGACTACATCCAAGAGGATTTAGAAGGCTTGCAGTGACGGCTGGATCAGTGGGCTCCCTGAGATTATGCAGAAACTGAGATCTCGGAGTTAGTACCCATCCCTGGCATTAACACCCTTTCCACTCCCATCGTAACTAACTTTAAACCTAGTTTTAGGAAAGGTTCACCCCTGGATGGGAGAGTATCGCCTCCTTTCTGTATGCCTATGAGAGTTCCATGGAGGAGGCCACCGATTGGCAAAAGGTGAAACATATCCACTCCTGCTTAGACAGCACCACCCGGGAGATCATGACCCCCCAACTGAAGGAGTGTAACACCTGGGAACAGGTACATGAAGCATTGATCCAAGAGTTTGACAGCAATCAAACTCTGGCCAATCAAAAGCAAACGTTCATGGGCATCCAACTGAATAAAGGGAAAACCCCATGTAGTTTGCCAACCATTTCTACACCCAAGCACAACCTTTGGTCACGATGAATCATACACCCTGGATGACGCTATTAGCGCTGTCATTTCTGCCTTAGGATCCTATCCTGAGGTTCAAATGCATATGATAAGGCAGAAGAATGGGTTTACCTGTATTCAGGAGATCAAGGAAGCACTTAACAAGATCCCTGCCTCGATGCTACACTTTAAGGCTATGTCTACAGGCTCATCTAACCGCCCTAGGGTCCATGTGGTTGAAACCAGAAGAGTCCATGACCTCAATGCACCTATTGCAATGGTTTCAGACATAGTGCCCAGGTCTGTTGGAAATGACTTGCCGAGGAGGCTGAAAAAGGGCCATCAGCATGAAGGATGAGGCGCTTCATGCTGACATCCCTATACAGCCTCAAGTAACCTCCATGAATGAACCAATAGCTGTCATACCAGAAGAAGGAGGTTCAGTATCTGATGACAATAAAGACATTGATACTGCTTACTCTTCTTCTGATGATTCTCCTATGTTCCTCACATTACTGCCCCAATTTGGAAGTTTGGTTACCCGAGTTGCCATCTGGGTCCACAAGATTCCAGTTTACGCCATAGTTGATAGTGGCTCCCCCATGAACGTCATATCCTCCAAGTTGATGAAACGAGTCAAGATCGCTTTAGACCTGCCCCACTACATGGAATATGGCATGGTCAGCCCGCAGTGTACCCGATCTATAGGAGCTTATTCCTCCTTGCCATTACAATTTGGAAAGTTCACTGTGAATACCCTCGCAGTTGCACTAGACAACCCCAGTTATGACCTGCTCCTCAGGACTCAGTTCCTTTGAGACTATTTGGTGGTGCTCCATTATGATGGTGGTTTCCTCTCCCTACTAGGGCATTGAGTCCCTCTGATCTTTGAAACTACTCATGACTCTAAGGCGGAGGTCAAAGACTGAGCCTGTCTACTGGAGAAAGAAGGCCAAATCGATCAGTTAAAGTATTATATCAGGGGCTCTCAAGTCCGTCTACCCCCTCCTGCTGTGGATGGACAAGAAGGCATGCCAATCTATTTATCCAGGGCGACTACTGTACCCCCAAAGTCCAAAGTCATTGCCAACATGCGGGTCCATGTCAAACTTCCCTCAGGATACCTATTGGAAATCTGAGGCCTAGACAACCCATCTCCTAAGGAAGTGCTGATCTGCTCTGGGATCCTTGATCCAGCATATGCCGGATCTATACCTGTGTTGCTAGCCAACATTATTGACAAACCCAAAGTTGTAGGTCCAAACAGTCCCGCCACTTATGTCCGCCTATTACTGATAGGGGCTGTTGCCAATGTTTGTGGCTTTGGGGACTTGAGGGATTTCAGCATGGAGTCACCACCCTTGGTTAGTCTGGTGACGCTAATATCAGGAAGGACCTCTCAGATGAGCAGCGACACAAGGTCCAGGAGTCGTTGGAAGAATACTCAGACCTATTCTCAACCTCAACCTATGACTTTGTAAGAATTAGTGGAGTCCTCCACCATGTGGAAACTGGGGATGCTCACCCTTTCCGATCCTGGCCTTACCAAAAGAACTAGGTCAAAGAGGCCCAGGTTATGGTGGAACTTAAACAGCTACTTGACGCTAGGCTCCTGGTCCCATCGCGTAGTCCTTGGGTCTCCCCTCTACTGCTGGTTCAAAAAAAGGATGGCAAACACTGGGTGGTGATGGATTATCAATGACTTAACTCCAATACCAAGAAGTAGTTATCCTCTGTCCCAGATTGATGATTCTTTCCATCTGCTTTCCGGTTCCCAGTACTTTTAGCCATGGACCTCACCAGCAAATATTGGCAGGTTAAGCTAGCCCTCTAAAGACTGAGCCAAGTGCGCTTTAATCACCAATGAGGGGCTATTTGAGCTCACCCAGATGCCCCAAGGTCTCTTTAACGCCCCGGCCACTTTCCAGCATGCCATGGACGGTATCCTTGGGGACTTGAAGCTCTCATGCGTCCTCATCTACTTGGATGACATTACCGTTTTTTCGTAGATTTTTAATGGATATGTAGAGCATCTCAGGGAAGTCTTCAAACGGCTTAGGAAGGCCTCTGTAAAGCTCAAGCTTTTGAAGTGCTCTTTCTTCCAGCCTGAGCTAGAGTTTCTAGGACACAAGGTCTCCAAGCGTGGCATCCAACCTATACCTAACAAAATCGACGCCATACAAAAGATGTCACGCCCCCAAAGCTTATGAGATATTCAAGTCTTCCTTAGAATAGTGTGCTATTAACATAAGTTTATCCCAAGGTTTGTCAACCTAGCTGAGCCATTTTTCTATCTCCTGCAGAAGAATGTACTGTTCGAGTGGCAGCCTGAACAGAAACAGGCTTTTAACGCTTTGCATATGGCTCTATGTACTAAACCCATTCTAGTTCACCCTCGCTTTGACCAACCCTTTTTGTTGTTCACAGATGCGAGCAACGTCTCCCGTTGGGGCTATCCTGGCCCAACATGATGGAAACCAGGTCACCACCCCATGGTTTATTTTAGTAAGACACTAAGTAAAGCTGGGCGGAACTACAGCATCACCGAGAGGGAATGTCTAGCCATCCTACTAGCCATCAAAAATTTTCGGCCTTACCTCTATGGTACCCACTTTACTATTATTACAGACCACTCCTCGCTCTGGTGACTTCAACAAATGAAGGACCCCGATGGTCAGCTAGCCAGGTGGGCTCTATGACTGCAAAACTACGATTTCACCATCATCCATTGCACCAGCACAATTCACCAGAATGCTGATGGTCTCTCTTGGATGCCGGTGCTAGCAGTCTTGACCCCCAAGGAAGATATCTATGAACTGATAGGACAGCCCGAACAATGAGAATTGTAAACTCCCAAAGTTCAGGCTGAACTCTGCCAAATGACTCAGAACACAAAAATTAAGGATGGGCTACTTTACAAGAAAGTTAACAAGAAGTGGCTCCCTTATATCCGCCCTTCCTCTTGAACCAATGTCATCCTGGAGGGCCATTCTACTGTGGGACATGGGGCAGTTAAGAAAACTCATGAATGGCTGAAGTCACGATGCTATTGGGACCAAATGGTAGAAACCATCCAAGAGGTTTTGGAGGCTTGTATGACCTGCCAATCCCACAACTGAGCTAACCCTAAATTTCAGCATTTGGTCGTTTCCCTGACTAAGCCCTTCAATGTCATTAACATTATTGTGGTGGGTCCCCTTCCCACAGGATTGCATGGACACAAGTATATTATCCTAGCTGTCAACCACTTAACTAAGTGGGTCGAGGCAATTTTGGTTCCCACTGCCAAGGCTACCACTCTTTTCCTTGTTCATTCCATTTCACTCATCATGGGTGCCCCCAGATCTTACTTTTGGACAATGGATTGAACTTCACCTCCCAGGTAGTACAAGAACTAACTTCGTTATTTGGCACTACTCATAGTTTCGCTGCCCCTTACCACCCATCTACTAGTGGGGCCATAGAACGTGCTTACGGAACTCTTATTACCATCCTAAGGAAGTTGGCCGCCTCATATCCCGCCCGTTGGAACCATTATCTACCCAGCGCCTTGCTTGCCTACAGGGTGAGCTATCACTGGGTCATCAAGATGTCCCCATTCAAAGCCCTATATGGGTGGGCACCTCAGCTACCAAGTAGCGTCCAGCCACTGCTTGAAGCCTCCACACCTGAGAACTCCGAATTAGCTATGGGATCTTTAGCTGAGGAAACTGTCTGGCTTCAAGCTTAAGCCACTCAAGGCATTATCACCACAACTGGAAGAGAGACATCTCAATCTAATCTCGGATGACCCTCTTTACCAAATTTTTAATTAGGTGACCTCATTCTCTTTTATCAACATCAACCTGGAGGCCGACAGAATAAGCTAGATGTACTTTGGTCTGGAACCTATAAAGTCATTCATAGGGTGAAGTCCGAGTACTCCATTGCCAATGTCAACCAAGGGACTGTGGTAAATCTGGTGCATGGTCAGTTCCTGCGGCTGTATTCCCCCCTCTGACAGGATCTTGAGGGAGGCGTTGTCAGAATCTAAGATAACAATCAAATCAAATTCCCCCCTTCTGAATTAGGCTGTGCCAAATTGGTTGCCAAACCTAACTAAGCTAAATTAATTTCAGGATCCTCATCCCCTATTCCTGAGTCATGTGGGGTGGCGTTTCAATCCATTTGGTCAGGTGAGTGACACAATCCATTAAGAAATGCCCATTAGAAGGCCATTCCAGAAGATCAGTAAAGATCCTGAACAGATGAGGCCCCAATGATCCCGGAGGCACTGAGTCCTAATGCACCCTATATATATATTGAAAACTTTTTGACTTAATAAAGTATTCTGTATTCTAACCCATTTTTCGTTTCCTTCTCAGTGCACTTTCCGAATTTTCCAGCTTTGAGCCACCTACAAACCTCGGCACCAGTCCAGAGAACTGTAGCGCTGACATGCATATTTGTTCCCATGTGTGGCGCTGCTTGAGATGAGTATACCATATTGCCGAGTACTCTAATGCTTTGCACTCATCCTGCGTCATGTGTGGCCAGTATGGAACGCTGATTCACCACCTGGAAGAGTGCCCTTCATCAAAAGCGATATGGTATGAGGTACAACGTCTAATTCACCAGGATCAGGCACAGACCTTCATCTTGTCTAAGGACATCTTTACTTTGTCCATGGTTTCCCTCTACCACCTTCCCTCCATGCCTTAGTATTTGCAATCGTTATGTGGACTATCCACATGATTGTCCTAGATGCTATCTCAGGCTCCACTCCCACCCTCCAGGAAGCTTTACGCTGGTTCCAGTCGTACCTTGTGGACCACTTTCAAGTGTGGTTGTTTGGGTACCTCCTGCCCCATCACTACCAGATGGTCTCATCATGGTTCCCAGTTTGGTTCATCATTTCAGACCCTTCCTACATACGTGCTCAATAGTAGTGCAAGCCCCTGCACACGTAACCCCCCTTCCCTCTCTTGGCGTTCCCACTGGCAACAGGAGATAGCGTCTGCTTCTCTGGGGTGCCCTCCCCTCGCTGAAGTTCGTTTGGTTGTTTAGTGTCTTATCTAAAGTGACCATCCCCTGGTTGGCCTTCCCCAAATAAAATTTTTAATTTTTAATTTAAAATTTAACATATGACATATACTTTCACAATTAACCATACTTAATTGTTGCTGATAATACACCTAGTACCATAACCTAACTTAGCGGCATTTATACCTATGGAAGGGAGGATTCCCACCATTACTGACTATATTAGGAGATGAACACTCTACATATACTAATAAAGTTTCAAGGACAGAAAATAAGATAGTTATATTTTCGTTTTAAAGAGTATAATAAAAGACAGAAACTGTCTAATTAAGCAATTTAAGGAGACATGTCATCATTCTAGTAAATTGTCAGAACAACTTTTGCATAAGTTAATAGAGTTACTTGCAAGTGCAGTCAAAATTATGACCAGGAAAATCCCGCAGATCTGTCCCTTAAGACTTCATGCCACCAGGTGTGGACCACTGCTTAATATTTTAGCCACTGTACCTATACCAGCAGCTGCATTTAGCACTGCTATTGTATTAATACAAGCCTGGATGTGGAGCTCAACTTCTGTTAATTATGCGTCCCGTGATGCCACTATTGACCTTTCAGGGATTTGTTTCAGTTTAAACAGTAAAAAAGGTTCAATAATCTTCATTAATTCACTCAGGTAACCCACCCAAATTTTAGTAGCGTGGAGATATTCATATATATACATATATGAGTTTATTTGAAATAACTTGGGAAATATCAAAAACTAGACTAAACTGGCTACTTTGATGAATCTATTAGACCCATATAACCAGGAGTTAGTAATGCCAAATTATTTGAATCTTACATGTCTTACCTTAATGCAAAAAATAATTTTAATGAGCTTGTTGGAGAGGAACGTATGATAAGATAAAGATCAACTTTTTTTCCATAAACTTTAATCCAAGTGAATAATTTCAGCCTTTGCCAACAATTTTTATTATGAAGGCGATTTGTTAAATGCGGCTAAGGTTTGAGTCACTATGTGTAACAGGAAACTGAGCGTAGGAGGTTTCAGGAGGGAAAGCGCCAGGATAAAGTGCTATAACAAGGTAAAGTGCCAAGCAAGAGGAAGAAACGTCCTAGGCTATCTTGATTTTGTTTCCAAATAAATTTATTGAATACAACGCGCAACTAACTGAAGAAAACCATCAGGGACAAGAGTCCCTGAGAGTTGGAATAGGTACTGTAGGAACTTCGGCGGAATGCAGAATAAGCCGTGACAGGGGCATTTTTGCGGCAAAGGTGTGGGTTATATCAGAGCAGAAATTGGAGTCCAGCAATCGCAAAGGTTTCAAACTGTGTTTTAATAAAAAAAGAAACAGAAAAGTATGGGAAATTTCAGCAAATGATCACTAAACTTTATTAAAAAAGGATGTTTATCTGAGAAAAGCAAAGCCATTTTAGCTTGATAATTGAATTTACTGGGAAGATTCATGATGTTTTTAATAAAAATTAATAAAGCCCAATCTGAGCTAGAAAATTTTCACCTTTTACCAAAAACTAGATTCTACAAATTTGACAAAATTCCGTAACTTTATAATATCTGATTTTCCGTTTTCTTCAGATTTTTGCTGGATTTTCTGCCTATGATGTGCCGTTTCCCTCATCCTTGACTGGCAAATCCAAACCCATTTGCAAAATGTGACCTTAGAGAGGCTTTATTATTATCAAGGGTTCTGGCCTTGACTCCAAGGAATTATTGTGCTTAGCTTTGTGGGGCTTTTTACACAAGGAAATATGTCACCAACTGTTACATCAGCCTCTGCTCTTGGACGGGGTTCCACGCCGCATGGTGGGACATTGGTCAAAGCAAAGTTCTTGTGGGGGGTAGGCAGCTTCATGGCGGCCAAGGAGGCTTAGGTGGCAGGGCCTACAGCATTAGGAACCTATCATGGAAGTCACAGATTAGGTCCTGAGAGTTGGCAAAGTCTTAGTGGGATACACAACTGTTCTCAGTCTCATCATAACCTTTCCAGGACACCAAATACTGTAGGCAGCGTTGGGATAGACGAGAAGCAAGAATAGCATCGATCTCATATTGAGGTTATTCATCTACTATGGCAGGCTCAGGGTGAGGCGGCTCAGGACCATTAAAGGAGTCAGGAGGCACTCATGGAAGGTGCTGAACCCTCTGATGGAAGTGGGTAGATAAACTTGATAAGCTGAAGGGCCAATCATCTTGATGAGCTTGAAGGGTCCAACACGCTTGGGCCTAACTTGTGGCAGGGCTGCTTCATGTGGAGGTCCTTGGCATTGATCATGACCAAATCGCCTGGATTTTACTCAAGCTTTCACGGCGCTTGCAATCAGCATATGATTTGTAGATCCTCACTGCATCAACGTGATGGTCCTTCACTGTCTGTTGTATATCTCTGAGTTTTTTAGCGCGCACCTTAGCAGCCACAACGGTGTACTCAATCCACAGACTTAGGTTGAAGCTGGGGTTGTACCCATAGTTTGCAAAAAAGGGGATGTGTCTGTAGAGGTATGAGTAATGTTATTGTAGGCAAATTGCGCCAGCGGGAGGTGAGAGGCTCAATTGTTATGTTCAGCGTTGGAATAAGTACGCAAAAATTGCTCCAAACCTTGGTTCACCCTATCCATCTGCCCATTTGACTGGGGGTGAAAGGATTGGAGTGGCAGAAGCGGATGCCTAAGATGAACAGTTGAGCTTCACTGAGCTTGGCAGTGAATTTATGGCTGCAATCACTGATCATTCCTTGGAGAGGCCGTGTATGCAAAAGATGTGGTCTACAAAGAGGCGCGATAATGGAAGGAGGCAATTGTGGTATTGCAAGGGATTAAAAGGGCCATATTGGTAAATCGATCACTTCAACCATTACTACATCATAACCCTGGGACAAGGGGAGTTTCACAATAAAATTAACGAATACTGAAGTATAAGGGCCCTCTGCAGCTTGGAGGGGGACAAGCAGCCCCGCGCTCATCAAGTGACTAGGTTTTGACCATTTACACATCAAGCAGGAATTTGTGAATTTAGCAACATCTGTGGCGATGTCTTTCCAACTTTAAGAGCGGCGGACCAACTCAAGCGTCTTGTCATTGCCAGGGTGGTCATCAGTTGGAGGGTCATGAGATTCGCAAATAATTTCCTCTCTCAGGAGTCCAGGTGGTACCCACCACTTTCCTTGATGGAGGATGACTCCATCTAGCAACTAGAAACCTTTGTACAGGGGTTTGCCAGTCATTTTTAAGGCATTATTGTTCTTATCTTAGTCAGCCGACAGGGGTTGGGACAATCTAACATGGGATGGGGTGTCTGTATCCCCTTCTAAAGGTTCCATCATAAGCAGATTGTGGGATTGGCCAATGGGATCACCTTCATCTGTTCCATATTAGCAACACCCTGGTACTGTGGGCTTCAACTAGTGCCAGGTCAGGGGCAAATGCAGGGTTCTGGGATAGAGCATCTGGTAACAGGTTTTGGGTACCCTTAATAAAATCATATTGGAAATTGAACATTGGCATGATTTCCAACTACCAGGACTGGTGAGGGGACAGCTTCTGGGGAGCGTGGTAGTACATTAACGACTTGTGGTCAGCGCAGACAATAAAGGTCCACTTAGAATCATGAAAATAGTGGCGCCAGTGCTGCACCACCTCAACAACAGCAAGGAGCTCCTTATCATAAAAATCATAGTTGAACTGCACTGGGGCATCTTCTTAAAGCAGATAAGCAACAGGACGTTCTATTCTGTCCTCCCTTCCTGTAACAGAGACTCTTCCACTTTAAATTTGATAGCTTCAGTTGCGATAATAAAGGGGCGGCTGGGGTCTGCATGTGCTAGCACCAGGCTGGAAAAAAGTATGGACTTTAACGGCGTAAAACGTGGCATTTAATTCTGTGGTTCAACCGAATATCTTCTTCCCAGATGAGGTATAGAGAGGGGCGGCAACTTCTAAGAGCTAGGCGAACCTTTTGAAGAAATTAAACGTACCAAGAAAGCTGGGTAACTCTGTGAGAGATGAAGGAGTAGCCCATTCGTGGTTGGCTGTTTCCTTATCTGGAGCAATCATGTGGCCAAAAGAGAAGAATATTTAATTAATAATTCAACCTTGGGCTGGAAGGACTCGCACTTGCTAGCTTTAATAGTAAGGTTTGCCAGTGCAAGTCGCTCACGACCAATACAAGGTGGAGGGCGCGAGATTCTGCATCAGGGAGAAGACCAGCATGTCGTCCATGTATTCTATCGTGCAGGTTCCCTTAAGGCCTCTTAAGACAGCATCAATAACCTTTTTAAAGCAGGCGGGGGCGTTCTTCAAACCAAACGGCATGACACTGAACTGGTAGATGACTTTCTGAGTGCAAGAAAGTGGGTAACCTCTCCTGAACTTATTAAATATGGATCTGGTTGAAGGCGTTTAGGCAATCCATCTTGCTGAACACCCTAGCCTCCTCCATGTAGTGGGCAATCTGCTGCTCCATGAGAAGCGGATAGTGGTCAGGTTCTGTCACTTTGTTAAGATTGCCATAATCAGCGTAGTGACTGAGGGAGCCATCAGAATTCTCTACAAACAGGAGGGTGGAGAACCTCATTAAAAATTTCTTGAAGATTTGACCCTTGGAGAGCATGTCATAAGTCCAAACGTCCAAGGCGGCCTCTTCCTTCAAGGACAAGGGATAAATGGGAGAGGATATCTTGACGAGGTCAACGGTCAACTTGAACTCAAAGGCAAACTTGATATGCTAAGGGAGTGGGCGGGCTTTATAGGAATCAATCATGTCCGCATATCCGCATATTCATTCAGAAAGGATAAATTCCAGGGTCAGTGTGACAGTTGGTTGAATAGAGGCTAGGCCCACTTTAGGAGAGGGGCCTTATCTTCTTGAGAGCCATTGCACTTTCATCTAGACAAGAGATGGTAACCGTGACTCCTCCAGGGAAATATAGATGCATGGTAAAGTCCATGAGGTTGGTGAAGATGTCAAACATTCATCAACAGTCAACACCCAGAATAACATATTACATGAGGTTTTTTATCTGGGAGAAGATCTCCACAAAGTTCCCATCGTTTGCAACAAAGGAAACAGGTGATAATACATGATAGCTTGGAATGGTTTGAGACGCCCTACCTTTCAAAAACTGACCAACACCTAAAGGAAGGTCTGGGGCCTCCGCCAGCTCTTTATAGATGGAGTTTTCAGTAGCGCAAGTATCCACCAAAGTGAGCGCTTGGAAATCCTTCCCTGAAGAGGATAAGATAGCCATGAATAAGAAGTACAGAGGAGGAGGATTTATTTTCTATGGAGCCAATGGAGGATAGGATGGCTCCAATCCCAAAGGGTGAAGTATAGGTGAGAGATCCCCTGAGGATTCAACAGCGTATTAATTCATATTGCCAGTGAGTTGCCCACAGAATATAAAAGGTGTAAGATAGTTTAACTCTCTATGTTTGGTAAGAGAGATCCTTATCACAAGAGACTACACTAAGGGCGGCCAAGCTTTTCAAAGTGTCAGATAATGAGAGTTCCTCTTCAATCCTATTTTCATGGATATCTACCCGTTTATAGATAAATCCTGCCAAGAAATGGTATTAAGGAGTAATAGGAAAGAGTTATTTAACTGGGATAACTGAGACAACATGTTGGACAGAAGGCATAGATTCTAAAATGGCAACAGAGGGCCCGTAGTTAGAGTGAAATAAATTCTATGAATCATTTTGGATAGACTTACTAACACCCTCTACTTATATGGACAAAAGCAAAGAGTAGTCCATGGAGCGCTGCGGTGCAGGGCCAGTATTAAGAAGACCCCACCTATGATGGAGGTTTCAGTTTCACATTCCAGCGACCTCAATTCTAGTTTTAAGCGGTACTTGGAGAGTACATATGGGATTTTCTATGGTCAGGTTGGAAGGTCCATGACAGCTAAGGCCTCAGCTGGATATGTTATAATGTGATCTAAAACTTAAATGGTGTCAGGTGTACCAAAATAGGTGCCCTGATGGTGCACAACAGAGATAGAAAGGTCAAGTTCTAAGATATTAAGTTCCACGGTACAGTTAGGCTTGGCAGCACAGATGATGTCAGAAACATGGACATAAGGATGGAGCACATCCCAGATAAGGAGGGGGAGGGTTACCTCATATTCCAAGGGCAGCACCAGTGTTATCTAGGGACTTGCGGAGGAGGGCCATTTACAACTGTTCAAGAGATTCTAATCCTGATGCTTTTTCTTGGAACAGGTGCAAATACTGTGCCGTAGTGAAGTCAACTTGGGCGAAATAGACAATGGAGTTATAGTATTTAAAGGTGGCAGGGGAAAACATGCGGGACTTGAGAAAGGTTCTAACGCTAGGAGGGATTCAATAAGGGATTTATTAAATTACCAGCAGAGAGTAACCATTGATGAGCTCCTTTGAAATCTCACGGAGAAGCATCTGGAAGAGCAGGACATTATCTACGTCCTTACCATGAGGCTTATGGCAGACCTTAAGATCAGATAACGTGGTGATGATCTCCTTATCAAATTTTGAAACGCGTGGTTGGGGAAGGTTTATCTGGTAGTGGCGGATACTAAACACTGTATAGGCTTCTTGTGTGAGGGAGCTGCAAAAAATATTCAACACACTCTTTACAGAAGACAACAACCATGGCCAGGAGGGATACAACATTATCAGCCTAGTGAACCTCTTTTAATTAGGGGACAACTCTGAGAGTATTGGGATGACTCTAGCCACCCAATAGGAGAAGAAACTCACAATAAAATAGAGGCTTTTCTCTGATAATATAACAGGAAATTGAGGCTGGAGGTCGCAGGAGGGAAAGCGCCAGGCAAAGGTGCCAGAACAAGGCAAAGTGGCCATGAAAGAGGAAGAACATCCTTAATTACCTTAGTTTTATTCTTAAATAATTTTATTAAATAAAACGCGCACCAAAATGATGGAAATCATCTGGGACAAGAGTCTCTGAGAGTTGGTTTAGGTAGCATAGGAACTGTGGCGTAAAGCGGCAAAATAAGGCGTGTTGGAGTTGGAGGAATAGGCCGCAGTGTGGAGGGCAGTTTTGCGCCAAAGGTGATATTTAGACCAGAGTTAAAATGGAGTCAAGCCATCAAGAAGGTCTTAATTATTGTTTTTAATAAAAAAGCAGAAAATATGGAAAAACTACAGCAAATAATCCCTAAACTTTTCTTAGAAATTAAAATGATAATATGAGTATAAGCAAAGCCTTTCTCAGCTTGTGCATGAAATTTTAAGAGAATATTCACAATGGCTTCAAAACGATTAAAAAGACCTAATCTGAGCTGTAAAATTTACCTTTTTAGTGAAATTAAGACTTTAAAGAATTTAGCCAAATTCCATAACTTTTTTATTGGCTGATTTGCCTGATTTTTGGAATAATTTTCGCCGGATTTTCTGCCTATGGAGTGCCGTTTCCCTCATCCTTGACTGGCAAATACAGAACCCATTTGCAACCAATGACCTTATAGATGTTTTAATATCATCAAGGGTTCTTACCTTGACTCCAAGGGCTTATTGTGCTTAGCTTTGGTGGGGCATTCTACAACATGAAAAATATTACTAACTGTGACACTATAATGCTCAGATCGCTTTCAGCCATGCCTGCAAGTCTTATAAAGACTTAAATTAGGCCATACTTCCTGTTTTTTATTCCAAAAACAGAATAGCAAAATGGTAAATTACCTTCACCGCTGCACCCTCAATTTTAATGCGCCTAATACCGCAAATTCTGAATATAAAAATAGAAAATGTCAGCTTAATTTCCCTAAAAAGAATCTAGTGTTCATTATATAACTATAACAATGAAAACATGATGTGAAAATGATTGTCAGAATAGAACTGGGATATTCTACGTCAACCACCATAGCTAAAACCCTTAATAAAAAAACACCAATCCATTCTACCTTATCATCTTGGTTGAACCTGAGCCAGGTGCTTCAGAATAATATTTATATAAGATAATTGAAAATGGCGTATTTGCTATGCCCCAAGGTCACAGGGGAACTTGGACTTAGGCTTTTACCTGAGTCATGCAGAAAATTTTGCAATCAACCAATTAATGAAACTGATGAATATTCCACTGAGTGTACCTACCTAGATATTAGTATGTTCAAACTCCCAATCTAGGCAATTATTTGCAGTGGTAACTATTGCCATATTCTCATCTAAACTAATGAAATGATTGAGAATAGCACCAAATTATACTTATTAAAGGGAATATGGAACAGAGGGCTTAATACCACTACCTCATTAGGAGCTTATAGTTCCTAGCCACTATAATTGGGTGCACTACTAGTTTCTGTCCCTACTTTAGCTATACCCCATGATAATATTGATAGTCTTATTGGACATCATTTATTAAGGCATTTGAACTCAAAGCTAACTTTGAATTAATTAGAAATTTTAGGACATATCTTCCACTTTATTAAAATAAAAAGGAACCACTTCCCAAGCTTAAGCTCCTTAATTGATAAAATTGAGTCTATTTAGGGAAATATACCCATTAGGTATTAAAAAACTGCGTTACAATTTAAATTTACCTTGTACATTTAAAATCCAACAGGATTCCATTCTGTGCTGGACGAAATAAACTAGTGAACTGGGGCATCAATACCTCACTGGAAAAATATTACTTTAAAAACCCTTATGGATATTAGGTAAATATCTTCCACCACTTTGCAGATACAATATGAATCCCATTGCTAAAACTAGTGCTATCTACCATAATCAGGGATATACCAAGGTAACCTTGGATAAGAACTAATCCTACCCAGCCCACTTAAAAGGCATTAAGTTGCCTTTGTTTTTTTGTTGCCTGCACGACTTGATGTACATGAAATAAAAAGGAGTCTGTAAGTTTAGGGATACTTTGCAAAAATCGCGTAAAACAACCAATCACCAAAAATTCTTGATGAATAACCCACCAGACTTTGCCTTACTATGTGAATATCCCAAAAACTGGGAAAAAATAAAAAGGTTGGCAACTTTTTACTAGCCTAAAGATCCCAGTCCTACCAACTTACCTGATCCCCAATCATTTTTGTGCTCTAATGTTTGATCAAGTTGGGAAATGTTGCAATTTAGTTTAAACATCCATTCAAGTCTATTTCATATTTAATATCCAATTAATCTAGTATATACAATAATTAGATTAAGAATTAAGTACCTTGCCTCAAACCAACGTTAAGTTATATTATTAAATTATTTTATTTTTTTGGCCAAGTTACCGAGTAAAATGGGTAAATTAGGCACCCTCCATTCCTTTCAGTCTCATCAGTGCCAAAAATCATTAATTTATTATCGATTTACCTCAGCCTCATTGCCATTTAAATATGCTTCCACTTTTATCATAATTATTATCTCTACATGAACCCCAAATCAGCTTAAAAATATGTTAAGTTCTATAATATCCCCAATATCTAGGCTTGCAGTTCAGCGTTTCAGGAATATATATGAAATACTACTATTAATGAGTATCATTTCAGTTTTTAATGATGGGAGTAGCATTTAAATTGGATTAGCCTTTTAGACCTGGCTTCTTAAGAAGCTAAGAATAATAAAACCTTATACAATTATAAAGCTTTAATTTTATGATTTTTAATAAGGACTCTGTTTTCAGTTTCCTTAATTACATTAAGTTTAATTTAACATGTTCAGTTGTAACATAACGCCAGGAATCAACTACAGCACATGGCAAATAGTGCTTCATCATCAATTTAGAACACAGGTAATCAGGTCACAGCTGACTGTTCCATTACATACTGCTAAACTGTTCTCAATATTTTTTGATTAATTTATTTTGACTCAATCATTTCCTAACTCTTTTTGTTAACTTCCAGATTCAAAGTCTTTTTTATTGGCATCAACTATAGAGGTCAATAGGGGTGATACAATAGCTTCTCGTACATACAGGGTTTTAAATAGCAATATTAAATGATATAGTATTGACTCAGCTGATAGGTGAGTAATACTATTGGAAGCAACTAGTCCCACGAATAGGAATTTTAGATACCTTTATGATTAATCCAGAAATAAAAAATTGTCCATTTTAACGCTTCATTTGTTAAAGGTATATGATGTAGTGTGTTTTTGTTAAACCTCAACTAGGTCCATGAAGTTCTTAGCTACTTTTAATATAAAGTTCTTCCTATTGTTAGAAAATAAGGCCTGTGAATACTCATGATTTAAGAGGATGTATGAGTAAAGAAATAGGAAATCACAATGTCAGTATAGTCTTCATGGCTACAGATATGACCTAAATGGTGAAGTGGTCAATGGCAACTATCCCAAATCTAGTTTCTAATATATGTTCTTGGTAATGGTCCCATATTACTAGACACATTGTAGAAAGGTGGAGTGGGTTGTATTAAAAATAAACTAAATTTTTTGGAACAATGAATTGGAAATTATGCATGATCCACATGAAAACAGGTTACCGCTGGTGGTATTAATCACTGCTTTATAAAAATATCTTGACTATTATTTTTATAAATATTTTGAAACCGTCCATGTTTGACTTAAAATAGCGCTCTCATAATCAGGATGGCTTACTAAATGGGGAGCACATAAGTGCACCAATTTGCATTAAAATATCTAAAGTTGCCCGTTTACTCAGTGGTTTCCTCTATCTAATCTTTAAAAAGCCAATTGATTTATTATATCCATGACTCCAGGCTTTCTAATGCAGAACAAATATTCCTACAAGTAGTCCCTTCCATTGTCCTTATTTTTGGTATACTGGTAGTCTTGTAGTAATTGGTGTTGAGGTGCTTATCACTGGTACTGTGTAGTTTTTTAAGATCATAACCATGGAGTTATACTACCCATCATGTAAGTCCTCTATCTTATTCTTCTTATTTGAAACCGTTGTAGAGATAGATTTTAGTAACTACATTGAAAATGAACTTCATATATATGAAGTCTGAAGTGTTTGACTTCACAGATTACCCCATGGCACCCTCACTCAGTCACTGAGGAATATAATACTAAGCTTAAAAAATTTGGAATAGAACTCAATAGAGTGGCAACTTCATTTTCATCGTTTTGTGAAAGAACTTCTCCTATCCCCATATCACTGGCGTCAGAGTACAAATAAAAGGTTATATTGAAACCTAGACAAATCAACAAAGGCGCTGATTTAAGTCTTTGTTTAATAATTACAAAGGCCTTTTGTTCAACTCCCCGCTTGAAGGGATTATCTTTGGTGAACAAGTGAGTTAAAATCTTAGCTATTTTAGCATATAAAATATGAATTGGAGGTAGTAGACAATCATTTCAAGGAAGTCTTGACCATCTTTAAAGCTATTTAGCGGTTTCATCTTCTTTATAGCGTTGACCTTCCCAGATCAAAGCTTGATTCCCTAATTACATTATTATGACCTATGCCTTAATCTGACATTTCAATAATGAGTACTTGCTTTGCATCAGCTTTAGGTTTAGATTTTTGGAGTGGTCTGATTAATTTTCCCATGTGTTTAAACTACTATAAAAGTAATTGTTTAACACAATAATATCGTCAAGTTAGATTATAATGAATGTCATCATGAGTTCCCCATACATCTTGTCCATCGTGCGTTAAAACATAACAGGGGCGTTACAAAAGTTCTGCAGCATCTGTGTCATCTTTATCAATCCCTAAATTTTAATTAAGGCACAGTCTCTTGATTTAAGTTCCAAAATCCAATTGGTAATATCCTCTGTTGAGTTCCACCTTCAGAAAGGTACATATAGTTAACTTTAGTTCCAAAGCTTTAGCAAACTGTAGCAATGAGTATAAGTTATGTGTGAGTTTGTTGAGGTGTCAATAGTCTATGAATACACAGAGATCACCATCCTTCTTTTTCACCAATAACAATGGTGAACCCTAAAGGCTTTTGAAAGCTTCAATAATCTGAAAACAAATAGTTACTGATCTCAGAAATGAGTTCCTCTCCATTATTTGATTACAATATAAATTTGGTTGTATGATATTACATCGCTGTGCTCACTATAAAACTTTTTTTAACCAATAGTTGGCAATCCTAGATTTAAAAATATCTATTAGTTCTTTAGAAACACTTTTAAGTCCTTTTGTTGATCTGTAGATATTTTTGTTGAGGCCTAATTCATCCATACTTTTTATGAATGGAACAATGCAACTGACTTGTATGGTTTAATCTTTGCAATATCTACAGTCTGTCCTACTTTCACTGAAAATGGTTTAGTAGAGATGTTCACAAGCATAACATGATTTACCCCCTGATAAATTGAGTTGGTAAGTATAGTTAGCACACATGGTTATTGAAAGAAATATCTTCAGGAATGTATATCTCAAGCATTATTTTTGGTGATATCTCAGTGTCAATGGCAATTGGAATTAACTTCTGCTCTTTTGGTAGAAGTTCCATCTCTTCAATATCATAAAGAGGTGTCTCAACTCTGGGGTTCACAAATGATGGTAAAGACAATACTTTTTTGAGTCTCACAATATGCACCACAAAAAGCTATAAAATAATGAAATGGTTATACAGGTCTTCTTCTTTTAAAATTTAAAGGTCTATCTTTATACCAAAGATAAGTTATAGTTCATGAGGTTGACAACGCTGATATTAAATTTAAATTCTCTTCCATTTTCAGGTGGAACTGTGTACAGTTCAAGTATTCACTATAGTCATTGTCCAGTACAATTGAGGGGTCGGTCAACACAAGACATCCAAATCAAGTAGTGGAAGCAGAATATGCTTTAAGTACATCTGTTAAATTTGCTCCAGCTGTGTTGTACTTCAGGTTGCTGTCATAGTCTGAGATGAACTTGAGATGGTTCACAAGCTTAGAGACAACAGATTTACAGAAGTAAATATGTCCATATCAGCCAATGCTTTTACCTTTTGGATGGCAATCTCAGCTTTTTCATGCAGCGGCCAATGAGATTGTCAGTGGCTAAAACTTCACTAGTATTCTCAAATCCTTAAACTTTTTATTATTGTTTAGGAAAGAAAGTGTATGCAAGGGGGTGGAAAGCGAGTTGGTAGGGCGTACAGCTACCATCCTGAAGGGTGCAGGTTTGATTCCTTCCCTTTTTACATCAATTGGGGTGCCAGCCAAAGGAAGCTACTGGCGGTTAGTAGGTCTAGTAACACAAAAACCTTACCCATGATGCAACCAGAAAAATCCGAATCCCTATCCAGAGGTAAAAAAACTTTCTTTAATGAGTTAACCATGCTCAGGTTTCATGTTGATTCTTTCTCTCTTTTAATAATGCCTGTCCCCTGGTCAGCTTGCTCCGAATAAATAAATAAATAAATAAATAAAGGAAAGCAGGTGTATGCAGAAGGAATTCATTGGGCGACTCAATGTTCACTAAAGACTTGTCCACAAGATGTTCACCTTCAACTAAAGATCCACTGATATAAACTGGCCCATCTTCTTGTACCAAGTAAGGAATATAACTGTCAACTTCTTTTACTCCATACTATTCATAGGCGGAGCGCGACTATCCTGGCACTGGGGAGTCCTAGCACATAATATCCAGTATAGGCTTTTTATTAAAGCCTTTATCTTTTTTTCTTAACCATCAGTATTGAGCATTATCCAGTTCACTGATAATGAGGGTTGTTACTCATCATGAGAGGGATTGAACTTTTTTATCCTTTTATTTCAGTATCATAATATGTGAACAGAATTTCTAAAGCTAATTACATAGGCACAAATCAGGAGCCATACTTAGGTTTAAAATGTTGTCTATCAGTTTGTTATTCTGGTCCTGGGTAAAGAAAATGATTATTGGGTATGAGTAATAGCATGATTCTAATAATTAAGTTCACTTAGTATACTACTTGTACATGGATAAAGGTTTTCTCAGCTTTTTCGTTTTTTAAGTTCTTAGTTTTAAAAGTAATATGCATGAGAAATTAAGGATGATCTTTAAGTGAAAAGATAGGACAGTCTTTTTTTTTAGTACTAGATGGTGATAGGACAGTCTTCTTGTTAGAAATGTCTGGGGTTTTAGTATTTAAAGGATGTTACTCCCTAGATGTTGTGAGACTATTTTTGCAAGTGATTCACTATTGCCACCTTCATCATAAAAATCCTGTTCTATTTTCTGCATGTATTGAGGGATTCCAAACTCAGTGTCATGGATGAGGCCACAAGTGCACCAGAGGAAAATTCCATGACTGCCAGAATGGACAGATTTTAATCCCAAAATGGCGGAGTTGTGGGCAACTTACCCACCTCAGAGGGAATTAGATGAGCTCCTTTTATATATTTTGTCAACCCAAGGAATTTACCAATCACTCATGATGATGTCATGCAAGTATTACACTGGACGCTCAGAAAGATTTGTTATATGAAGATGATGAAGCGGTTAAAATTGACTATAAATTTAACCCTTTTATACCTTTGAAGGGAAAAGTAATTTGAAATTTTCTGATTACAATGCAATAATACAACTGATTTACCCTGACAGGAATGAGCAAATCTCTCAACTGAATATTACTAAAGGTGGTAAAAAACCATTTTGAGATACACTCAGAAGCCTGATGCAAGGCGCATCAAAGACATGTCATTGTAAGAACCCAAAATTGAAGGGCATATTACCAAATTGGGTAAAAAATCAGTAAACCTTAGGCGAAACTACAGCCCAACCCAGATGTGGGGATTATAGAAAGGGCCCCTGGACATCTAGTTTTAGGGGTAATCACCATGAGAAGGAGTTTATGGAAAAAATATTTTTAGATTATTGAAGCAACCAAAGCAGCAATCTGACGCTGCCTCACAAGGGGATCCTAAAACTTAATATCGCTACACTAAACCACAAATTTAATTTCAATTATAATTAATTTTCACACTTAAATTTTCACCAGAAGTATAAAATTAATTCACTTTCACTATAATAGAAAACCCTTAAACTGGGTTTCAGTTTATTCATTTTGTTTCACTTATATTCGTTTAAGTGATCTATTCACCAGTAGCCAGTCTAGGATTAGCATTTGAGAAGAATATGGTAACCAGTCTGAGATCAGCTCTATTTGAACAGGACACTTGCTTGCGTTGATACCTTAGAGCTAATCTGACAAGAGAGAGGTAAGTTAGGATTCTGTTGCTTCTAAAGGGCTAATGTAAAGAGAATTTTCCAGAGAGTGTCAACAAGATTTTTGCTACGGGTGCGTTAATTTTAACTAAGAGAATGATGCTACATTAGGTAGAATCAGAAGAGTTTTTGTTTGATGAGAATGATCATACCCTACCTGATGGTTGTCTGGTGCCTAATCTGTGCGGAACAGATCCCTGAGCACCAAGTCAAGCCCACAAGTTACATGATCTGAGGTCGTCAATCTGATTCTAGGATATAAGGATCTCATTATCTTGAGAATATGACAATCCAAGAGGTATGCTTTAACTTAAGACTTTTTATGGATTTCTACTCATGCACCCTTTATCGCGCCAAGCTTTTTAATGATCATTGGTTAAATCCATTGTATTTTATGAATGTTGAGGTTATCAGAGATCTTAAAACTCTTTGTTAGTGTACTTGCACTTGATAAATGGGAGAAATTTTGAGTTCTCTCGTGGGAAAGCATTAAGATAGGACGTTTTGCAACCATTTAGTTTCCTTATAAGGTGCTACTTTAGTAGGAGTTGTTTGGGGGATGGTATGGTTATCTTGAGATCATCCAATTGTTGCCGAGCATATTCTTAAGAAGATTGCAATGTGCTTAAATGCTCTACTTGGTTTTTTAGCAGCTGACATCTCATCTCTTCACATTTAACAGCTTGTAAGCAACTTTCATATCCTTCATGACGATGAAGGGCTGTGAGTAGATTTAGGCTCAACCTTTAAGGCAAGTATACTCATTCAACTGATAACTTAGGTATTAGCATCATCAACCATTATACAATATTTTACAAGATTGCGTTCTAAATACTTGTCTTCCTGTTGTAAGATTCCAAAAATATTTCAAAAAACTACTAGATGTATCATAATATTACTACAATTCATGCTCCAAGTGCAGAATTTGCCTACATACTCATGTAATTGGCCAAGATTTGCTTAGCTATATTGTAATTAATGTATAAAAGTACTAAAATCTTCTTAAGGAGTATAATAGCAGGGTTTTTCAAACAAATCCACATAGATGAGATCAGTAAATCTTCAAGAAGTTAAGGGTTTTCCTTTATTACCATAATATGTGTCCGGATTCCCACCCAAAAAGTGGATTAAGATATGTAGAATAATAAGAAATGATCCTGAACCAAACACAAAGCCACACTTCTGTCAGGGGTAATCCCTGACAAAAGTTGACAGCTATCGAGGTCAGTGATTCTTCCTGATTTGACCCACAAGCCCAAACTTCTGTTGGGCATTATCCTCAATGAAAGTCGACTATGACCAAAATCAGCGATCAACTCCAACCAATATGCCAGAATCCTGCTCCTTCAGAACCACTCAACTTTGGGGTTCAAACCCAAGCTATGAGGCGAGCTCTATCAGATTAACCAAGTTAATTGGGCATGTACCAAATCCCTGTTTTTTTATCTATTAGATCTAAGCTTAGATGGCTTAGATGAGGGCTGATCAACCTCCCCAATTTCCCTTGAAAAGCGGTTATTGAATATTAAAATTAACGCTTTTTCTCCTCTTTTCCCAATTTTAAGTGAAATTGTAACTATATGGAATTATCATACCAGACTCAATATCTGGATTAAACAAGACTTATCAACCAAGAGAAGCAACCCAAGTAAGAATCCAACACCCTCAAACTTTAAGTCATCTGGCTCTCAACAATAAAAAAGGATCCTTGGTACTAATCTGCGATCCTGACAAAACTGATGCTCCCTGCCAGGTTGCACCCCCAAGTTTACGGTGAAAAATATAAAAAATAAACAACCAAAGCAAAAATAGATAATAATAATTCTGCATCAGAAACCTCCTCAGATCATGAAGCCGCCAATTCAGTGACTGGTCAATCAACATGAATGTTGGGGATACCATGACTAACTGCAATATTCTTTTTTCTTCTACAGAAGTAACCCTCCATGCTCCACCCATCAGTCAATATATCTTACATCTGTCCGACTTCATGGAGGCTCTCCAGCTCCTTTTATCTGGGGTTTTTGTCTATGGGGGCCAAGCCAGTAGAAGAAGAGCTTTTGCCATGCCAGCTCCTATGATGAAGTTAGTCCAAAGTTCTTCGCTTGATATAGAACAAGTTGGAGCTTGACGTACAGAACGCTACCTGCATCAATTTGTCAATCCCACTATATACCATTTACTTAAAATAGCGGGATTTCAACATCATGAATTACTTCACCACTTTCAGCTATCAGAAAGCCCATACAATCGCAGCTCATCTAACTCTGTCAATCTGCCTCCCAGTTCAGCAATGAAAACTGAACAGCTATTGTGGAAAATCGGCAGTTTATTAATGAAATACAAGATGTGATCACCTGTTTGGATTAAGGAGTCATGAGTTTCTTTAAAATGGAACTCACTATACGTTTTAGTCAACTAGAGGTTGTTATCCAGAATCAAGTTGTAGATCGTACCCCTAAAGTACACTTTGAGTTTGATAAACTTATCACCTCTGTTGATAGATGCTTCCAAACCTTGGAGAATGATCTAC
This sequence comes from Massospora cicadina, assembly GCA_022478985.1. Taxonomy (NCBI): domain Eukaryota; kingdom Fungi; phylum Entomophthoromycota; class Entomophthoromycetes; order Entomophthorales; family Entomophthoraceae; genus Massospora; species Massospora cicadina. Next base: position 212,954 of record JAKSZP010015804.1, read on the forward strand.
AAATTATGAGAAGGCCATAATAGTTTCTATAAATCCAGATTTCAAGGTGATCCTGGTGAGCGTGGACACTCCCAGATATGATGGCCATGAAGGTGAGCAAGGTCCCCCTGGTCATGATGGACAGGATGGTGAAAGAGGACACCCTGGTCGTGATGGCAAGATGGAGGAAGGGGACCCCCTGGGCCCAGAGGTCCTCCAGAACCCGGCGGTGACTCTGAATCCCCAACTAACGCCTCCAGGCATTAATTCAACAAATAAAAAATCTTGATGTCTAATTAGGATGCATTGACCAAGGAGCCCAACTTACTTTGAATGGAATTCCCCTCTCTCCCAAATTTTCCTTACCTGTTCATCATGAACGACTTGGGACTTTGGCCACCTTACCTGATTTGGTATGTGGATTGGAGCAATGAGTGCTCACCAACAACCAACATCAACTCAACCTCCAAGAAGTTAATACTTCTCTAGAAATGAATTATGCCAATTAAACCAACTTGTCACCACAAAATTGGCTCTCAGTGCCGCTCACAAACGAGTAGATCTAATAGCTAGGGCATTAACAATATAAGGGTGAGCAAGTAGGTGCACTTCAACCTCAAGAATATTCCTGAGATACCGCCTCTTCATTAGGTGAAAGCGCTGTCCCCAAATCAGTTCATGCCATTTGTCCTCCAACCTTCAAGTGGTACATTTTACCTTTGTTCTTATAAAAATATGTCCTGGAGAGGGAAGTATTTTCTCTTTCTTATATTGCTATGAAAGCTCTATGGAGGAAGCGACTGACCATCAATGACTCAAACATTTGACTAACTGTCTTAGCCATATGTATCAATACATTATGGTCCCCCATATGATGCTTTGCCATACTTGGACTGATGCCAAGTCTTCTTTGCTTTGGGAATTTGGGAGCGACTTAACTTTAACCAACCAAAAACAAACTTTATGGGTATCAGCCTTAATTGAGGGGAAACTATCAGCAAATTCGCCCACTGTTTTTACCTTGAGGCACAAACTCTGGTTGCAGGGTTTTGTCTTACGTTAGATGATGCCATTACCGCTGCATTTTTGGCATTTAAACATATGCCTAATATCTTACTTTATCTTAAAGCGGTGAAATCCAACTTAACGTCCATCCTCCATATCAAAGAGGATATAAGGAAAATCCTGGCTGAACTACATAAACCCATTGGGCCATCTTGTTTTAACACCGATAAGACCTGATCCCAAGTATTGGCCATTACACCTCCCAATTTTCCTACACCTGAATTATACTGCACTCATTGCAGAATAAATAACCACACAGTAGCTGACTGCCGCGTCCTTAAAAGTAAGTCAGCAAAAGATCAGTCAATATAGGGCAAGATGTTCCTATGCTGATTGAAAACAAGTGCCTCAAGAGCCTTGTTCTAGTTCTAGCTATATCACCAGTACTTCAAGTTGTTTTGTATTAGCTGCCTCATTAGAAGTTGGAGTCCCTCTGGCTATTAAAGAGAATAAAAACCTTCAACTTTTTCTACTTTTATGCTAGTTAATTACCAAAACAAATTTCGGTGATCAGATCTTTCTATAGAAAGCCAAGCAGTGTCAGATAAAACTTTCAAATGGTTTGAACAACCCCAAACTTGGCCACAGCAGAATCCTCTGTTTGCTTTACTGCAAATCCCTAATGACAGTTTATTAGCTATTAACTCCCAATTTGGATCTTCAGTGGTTCAGATCAAAGTAGTGGTCCATAAGGTAAAGTCCTGGTGATAATTGACACAGTTTCTCCAGTTAACGTTATTTCCTCCTGACTTATCCAAAAGATAAAAATTGCTCCCAATTTGTCATGAAGCTGAATATGGGATATCAGATAGTCAGTCTACACAGGCGATAGGAGCCTATTCTTCTTTACCCTTTCATTTTGGAAAGTTAATAAATTACTGCCCCCACCGTTGTTCTAGAAAAACGATAACTAAGAGTCGCTTATTGGGGTCCAATTGATGCGGGAATTTAACTGCATCGTCAACCACAAGGAAAAATACCTATTCCTATTAGGGTATTGGATTCCGTTAATAATTAAATTCCCCATAAAAATAAAGGAGCCCCAGAAAAATGAACGTGCTTACTCAAATACCCATCTCCGTCTGAGAAATTGAGTATCAAGTCTTAGGGGAAAAAACTAAGTCACCACTGGATGCTGTGGATGACAAAGAGGGGATCCCTCTATATACCCCTCATTCTATTACAATACCCTTGGGGCACAAGTTATTTTAGATATGTGAATTCAAATTCTTACCCCTCCCGATCAAATATTGGAGCTTAGTGGACACCCAAACCCTTCCATAAAGGAAGCTCTGACCTGCCAAGGTCTTTTGGATCCAGCCTACAGGAAACTTATATCTATTATATCAGAGAGTTTATCCACTAAAACTCTCCAGGTCCCTCAGCATGCCCCTATTGATTATGTAAATCTATGCCCCATTAAGAGTATTGCTGATGTGAGTTGTTTTAGCTCGTTACAGGATTTAAGATTTGATCCCCCACCCACCATAGCTTTGGTTGACAGTAGAATTGGGGATAATTTTACCATGAATGAACGCCATGTTGTAAAACACCTCCTTAAGGAATATGGCAATATTTTTCCTTGGGACTAAGTGACTATGTAAAATTCTGGGGTAATATACAAGATCAAAACTGAGGTTCACCCTCCATTTAAATCCCAACCATATCGAAAATACAAAGTTGAGGAAGCTCAAGTGGCCTTAGAATTAAAGCAACTGTTGGAGACTGGGTTACTTGTGCCTTCCAAAAGTCCATGGGCTTTACCACTCTTACCAATTTGGAAAAAATGGTGGTCATTGAGTTTTTATGAATTATAGCCGCCTCTACTCTATTACTCGCTAAGATAGCTACCCCCAGCCATGTATAGACGACTCTTTACGCTTAATGTCAGGGTCCACTATTTCTCCACTATGGATCCCACCAGTGGATACTGGAAAAAAGATTTGTCACCTGAAGATCGGTCAAAATGTGCTCTCATCACAAGTAAAGGACTATTTGAGCCCACTTAAATGCCTCAGGGGCTATGTAACGCCCATGCTACCTTCCCACACGCTATGGACAGACTACTAGGAGATTAAAAACTCTCCAGCGCACTAGTTTATCTTGATAATATTACAGTTTTTTCAAGAACATTTAATGAACATCTAGATCACCTCAGGCAAGCCTTTCAGCAGCTACGGCAATTGTCATTAAACTAAAGCCATCAAAATGCTCTTTCTTCCAGAGTGAGATGGACTTTTTGGGTTATAAGGTCAGCAAAGCTGAGATATCCTAATGGATGATAAGGTCTTGGACATTGCTAAGATGACCCCCTAAATCCCTATGAGATGTACAAGTTTTCCTAGGAATGGTGGGCTATTATAGCCAGTTTATCCCCATTTTGCATACACCTCCTAGCCTCTGGTTTATCCTCTGAATAAAGGAATACCCTTTCAGTGGAAAGAAGAGTAGCAGGCCTTTGAACTGCTATGAATCTCTTGCTCTCACTCACCAGTACTTATTCATCCAAATCTTGATAAACCCTTCCTCCTCTTTACTGAAGCCACCGATATTGCCATTGAAACCAAACTATCTCAGAATGATGAGAACTTAGTGGATAATCCTATCGCCTACTACAGCAAGACCTTATCTAAAGCTGAGCGTAATTATAGCGCTACAGAATACAAATGCTTAGTTTCTTACTAGCCATTAAGAATTTCTGACCTTATTTATATGGAAAGCATTTCACCATCATAAAATATCATGCTTCCTTACGTTATATGCAGCAAATGAAGGATCATGATTAGAGTTTATTAAGTGGGCGTTAAAACTATAAAATTACAAAATTTTTACATTATCCACTGACCATGTCCAATCCACCAAAAAAACAAATTGCTTATCTCATCTTCTCATCTTAACTATAATTGACCCTGAAGAGGATTGTCTGTAAGAACTCCTAACTCAACCACAGTTATGGAATGATGAAACCCGACCCTCCAGCAGGAATTAGCAAAAAGATCGGCAAATCTCCAAGTCAAGAACGGACAACTGTGTAAATTTGTGTCTAAGCAATGGGTGTCTTATTTAAGACCATCAGCTTGAACTGATGTCATATTAGAGGAACATTAGTAAGTCAGCCATGAGGATTTTTGGAAAACCCACCAGTGGCTTAAATCTCAATGTTATTGGGAGGTAATGCTTGTTTCTATCCAGGACGTATAGGAGTCCTGTCTTGTATGGAAAAGCCAAGCAGGACCCAATCCCCGCTCTCAACATCCAGTGGTCCCACTTGTGAACCATTCCATACCATTAGTATTGATGTTGTAGGACCTCTTCCTAGATCCTCTAATGGACATTATCTCCTCCTGTTAGCCATAGACCATCTAACTAAAATTATCAAAGCTGTATTGCTCCTCACCGCTTTGGCAAAAGCTACTGCCACGTTTTTGTATAATAGGATTATCACCAGCATGGGTGTCCTAACATCATTCTCTCCAAAATGGACAAAATTTCACCTTGATGCTAGTGAAAGATTTAGCCGATCTGATGGGACCACTCAGGTATTCAACACTTCCTACCATCATGCAACCAATGGAATGATAGAGCGGGTAAATGGCACTCTAACTGCAACCCTTTGGAAAATGGCTATGACTGACCCCATTCATTGACCCCAATATTTGCCTAGTGCAATACTGGCCTATTGGATCAATTACTACCAAATTACAAAGATTTAACTTTTCCAAGCGTTGTATGGCAGAAATCCACATATGCCTTAAAAGTCCATATGATGCTTGACCAAGCTTCTCCTGAAGCACCTAAGGTCTCTATGTGAAGTATTGCAAATGAAATCATAAGAATTAAGCCCTGGCTGCCAAAAACCTGTCCACCACAACCAGTAGAGAAACTGCTAAATTTAACAATAAACACAATCCCCTACACATCTTCCAACCAGGTAACCTCATCCTATTTTACCATCATCAGCCTGGAAGTCATGATCTCAAACTGGGCAATAATGGTCAGGGCACTATCAAGTCATATATAGGTGGGGCAATGATCACTCAATTATAGAGCTTGTTCATGGCACAGTCATCCATTGCATACTTAGTTGCTTTCTTCATCCATTTCCCCCATGCGCAAAGATCTAGAGGAGGGTATTGTTGGAATTCCCACCTGAACGGTGGATTCAGATATTTTGGATAATGGTGTGGGATCCGCCAATGGACGCCACAAATAATTTTTTTAGAATGAGATATGATACTTTTTATTAAAAGTATAAAATAACACTTATTATGGTTTTTTATGTTTTTATTAAACAGGCAGGGCAAAACCAGGAAAAGGTCCCTTTATTGATACTAGCTTTTCCTATTAAACTAGTTCAAATTTCGAGACCATCAATATTTGAGGCAAAAGAATGCAAAGCTCAGTCTTCTGAATTAGGGAATATAGGTTTTTGGCCTATTAGATCGAAGATAAAATTTTTAGAGGTAAAACTGACCCATGCGGTCAATTTGATGAATCATATCAAATCACCAGCAAAAGTAAAATCTTTTTACCTCAGCGGTGGTCTGACTCAGATGGTAATGATTGGGTATTTTAGCAGTAGTCAGACTCGGATGGTAATGATTGGCTAATGTTTACCCTATCATCCTCAAGTAAAATCTTTTCACCTTGGCGGTGGTAAGACTCAGACAATTATTGGTTAACTTGCACCCAATCATCGACGGGTAACATCCTCTGGCCTTGCGGAGGTAACAATCTGTGCGATATTATACTCCTCATATTTAACTGAGGAGTCAGAGTATTTCTATTATTATTTATTACCGTTTTAAGCTGATTTTTGTGATAAATTGTATTATTCAGTTGTTAGGATTCCACCAAGAATCCACTAAGGTCCTTTCGCTGTGGGTATTCATATCGTTGATATCCACATTTTTATTTAAAAATTTGGCAGGTGATGGGCCTATTATAGTAGCAGAATCAGGAACACTAACTCTAACATTCTTTTTCTTAGATTGAAAAGGAGAATGTCCGACATTGCCACCCTCAAGAATGTTGGTAGGGGTGTTGTGATTATGGTAGGGTGATACCTTTTCATCCACTTGAGAGGTAGGAAGGGGGATGCGGAGCTTATTGGCAACTGTCCTTTTTTTTGTCGCAGTTTTTGTGGGGTTAGTATACATGCAGAAGGACTCCTTCTTGCTGGGTCCATTATTGGCTAAAACTAAGGGAACTTCGTAATTAAGCAACAATAGGATCCCTTGCTTCATATTGATAATGCCATCATATTTGATCATGAACTGCGTGCCTATAAGCATATCATAATTTTTGTTATCTAAAGCCACGGCAGGGGCTGATAGGATAAGCTTCCCAATATGAATGGGAAGGGACGAGTAAGCACCCAGCGCGCGGGTGTTGTTTGGGCCAGCGGTTCCATAGTCTTGGTTGTACTCCAAGTCAGGTGCAAGCTTGATCTTTTTTATCAGCTTGGAGGAGATTACGTTCACTGGTAAGCCTGTATCTAGGATGGCCATCACCCAAACTTTTTGGATAACCACTTTGACCTTTGTAAGTATCCCCCCAAAAGTGGGCAATAGTGCTAAGACCTCCCTAAGATGAAAATTGGAGGTTAATTGGCATGCGGTCTTGGGGTAATTTTTTTGGATGGTTTTCATGGTGTGGCCATGCTGAATAGGGCGAATAAGATGAAACACGACCTCATCTGCGTCACTAGCAGTATCAATGACAATTGGCTCCCCTAAGACTTGGCAAAGATATGTCTCTTCAGGTATAGTGGCCTCATCAACTCCTCCAGCATTCAAGCAATCGGGAACTTCCACTTCAGAGGGGGCTCCTACAAAATAATAGCCAACCTCATCTAAATCCTCCCTAGAATCATCCCCTGGGGTGTTTGTAACGCGAGGTGGTGGCATAACTTGATTAAATGAGTCAGGCACATTAGTTTTGTCAGCAATAGGGGTTCCTTTCCCTATGTTGACATTTCTTTTCCCTGCTCCTGTTCTTTGGCATTGGCTTTCTTTCTCCATCACATAGCCTCCATATGGCTGAACTTATTGCAGTATTTGCACTAAGGGCGTTCAGGACGTTTTACTTTGGGGTTTAGCTCTTCAGGGCCCATTATCTGAAGGGGCTCCTTCTTGTCTTCAATAGCTAAGGCCCAAGGCTTAGGCTTTAAATCCTCTATGGTTAAAACGTGAGGATGAGATACTGCTCCACGTGAAACTTCGGGCTTATGGAAATCAGCGACATCTATTAACGCCTACTTGATATCTTGAATGGTATGGAAATAGAGTCTAACTGAGGTGATGTGCATTGCTAGCGATGGGTAAGAAGCCCACTTTAGTCAAAATGGCGGCTATAGCATCATCCAGAGTCAACATCTTTGAGGTTAGCAACATCTGAGCTTTCATATAGAATCATTCCGCAAAAGCGGCCACTGACTCTCCTTTTTGGATACTCTTGCGCATAAAGGCTTGCTTTTTCATGCTTAAAGCTTGTTTTGAGCCAAACGTGTTTATGAGAGCTTTTTTAACTTCAGACCAGGTGCTAAGAGCATCCATATGTGGAACCATCACCTCCTGTGCCATGCAGCCCAAATAGGAAAGGATGTGTTTGACCTTCTGACAGTCAGTCGCTCCTTCCATAGCTGCTTTGTAAACGTATAAAAATGAAGCAATGCTACCCTTTCCGGGATAGACTTGTCTTTGAACGTAGGTTTGAATGAATGATAGTCATTCCCAGAAAGGGTATGAATAGCTGGAGCTTCTGCTTCGAGGTTTCAGAGCAATAGCTGTACTGATCAAAGGCCCGCGAAAGATTATCAAACTGGTCATATATGGCTTCAAGCCGGGTTTCCATGTTAGAGAGGGCTTCTAGGGGCCCGGATTCACATAGTCTCAGTCGAGCTTCAATCCCTGATTTTTGAGTTTCAAGATCTTCTACTTGGTTCTCCATTGCAGAGACTTGAAAACAAAGTTGTGATATCATTGAGATTAGGTTTAATTGAGCAGTTTCCACGGCTATCACGTGGTTCTTCAGCTCTTCTTTCATATGTTTACACTCTTCATCGTCATGAGAGTGGGAGCTGGGGCCTTGTACCCTCCTAATCTGTTCATACTTCCGCTCAACCTTCATTAGTTGACTATTTATTTCCTTTCAACAGCCCAGGGCTTTCCAGAGAAGCCTTCATCCTTGTTGCTTTAATTTCACATTCAGTCAGGCGACGGACCAAATATTTGGTATTTTCCAATGTAGCTTTGAGAGCTAGCTCCTTTTCTAGCTAAACAACCTTGGCCGCGAGGGTGGCGGTGGTGCTAGATGGTTCAAGCGACAGATGACGTTCAAGCTCATCCACACGCAAGAAGGCTTAAATTAACTGTCTCTCCACTTCTGCCACGCGCTGTTCATATTCCTTTTTAAGGACGGAGTCAGGCGCTGACAAGTCACGATGTGGTTGCTCAATTTGCTTTTCAAATTCTTTAGCAAACTCCTCCATCAATGAGTGGGTGTTAGCGGAGGATGAATTCAGTTCATCCCTAAAGATCTTCATGGCCTCCTCAACATACTTTATAATCTCAGTGTCCATGGTAGCAAATCGATCATGCAGCTGAATGATGAAATTGTAATTGGCTTCCACACCAGATCTAACTGCTCCAAGATGTTCAGAGGTCAGTTGATACAACTTGTCATAGGCTAAATTCAGAGCTGCATGGGTATCTCAGTGTTGATGAAGCTCTTCATGATGGCTGGCTAAGAGATGCATCATATGGACCAAAGCAGGGTGAGCAAACTTGCATAAATAGGTGGTCAAATTTGTAAGCTGACCATAGGTTTCTAGGAGGACACTAGTCTCATAGAGAAACAAATGGCGTTCCTCTACCAATGATGCTCGTTCATGAGATGCAATGTCACCAGGATGAAGGATGCCATGAGTAAGATCTCTCACAGCTTCAGTGGCTGGTCAAGTGATGCGATGAGACTCAGGTATTAATATAGGTTCAAATTTTTTTCTTCAAATATTAGCGCAGTAGGACTATCCATGCGATCATCTTCTTCAGTTTCTTCCCCATTTTTCACCCAACGGGTGACACTCTCCATTTCTTTTTTAAACTTATCAAAGTATGCAGGGGGCGACCATCTAGTACTAAAAAGTATGCAGGGGCTTGATCCCTGTAGTGAGCACCAATTTGTGGGATCCGCCAATGGACGCCACAAATAATTTTTTTAGAATGAGATATGATACTTTTTATTAAAAGTATAAAATAACACTTATTATGGTTTTTTATGTTTTTATTAAACAGGCAGGGCAAAACCAGGAAAAGGTCCCTTTATTGATACTAGCTTTTCCTATTTAAACTAGTTCAAATTTCTGAGAGAGACCATCAATATTTGAGGCAAAAGAATGCAAAGCTCAATCTTCCGAATTAGGGAATATAGACTTTTGGCCTATCAGATCAAAGATAAAATTTTTTAGAGGTAAAACTGACCCATGCGGTAACAATTTGATGAATTGTATCCAATCACCAGCAAGTAAAATCTTTTCACCTCGGTGGTGGTCTGACTCAGATGGTAATGATTGGTTAAATTTAGCAGTAGTTGGACTCGGATGTTAATGATTGGCTAATGTTTACCCTATCATCCTCAAGTAAAATCTTTTCACCTCAGTGGTGGTTAGACTCAGACAATGATTGGTTAACTCGCACCCAATCATTGACAGGTAACATCTTCTGGCCTTTTGGAGGTTCCAATCCATGCAATATTATACTCCTCATATTTGACCAAGGAGCCAGAGTTTTTCTATTATTACTTATTACCATTTTAAGCCGATTTTTGTGATAAATCTTATTATTCCAGTTGTTAGGATTCCACTGAGAATCCAATAAGGTCCTTTCTCTGTGGGTATTCATATCGTCAATATCCACATTATCTTCTAAAAATTTGGCAGGTGATGGGCCTATTATAGTAGCAGAATAAGGAACACTAACTCCAACATTCTTTGTCTTAGATCAAAAAGGAGAATGTCCAACAAATGGGAATTGATACCAAAACAACCACAAAGCCCACACTTCTGTCAGGGATAATCCCCAACAAAAGTCAACAGCTATTGAGTTCAACAAAATAACTGAATTGACCCACAAGCCCAAGCTTCATTTGGGCATCATCCCCAATGAAAGTTGACTATGATCAAAATTGGCGATCAACCCCAATCAATATGTCAGAATCCTGCTCCCTCAAAGTCACTCAACTTTGGGGTTCAAACCCAAGCTATGAGGAGAGCTCTATCATATTTTCAAGTTAATTGGGGCTTGTACTGAATCCCCCAAAATTTTTATCTATTAGATTTAGGGTTGGATGGCTTAGATGGTTGCTGATAAAACTCCCCAATTTCTTTTAAAAGTTAGGTGTCACTTAATAAACTTTAACTTTCTCCCCTTTTTTGCAATTTTGAGTAAAAATTGTATTTATTTCGAATTAACATACCAGACTCAGTACTTGATTAAACAAGACTTCTTAACCAAGAGAAGCAACCCAGGTAAGAATCCAACACCCTCAAACTTTGGGTCATCTGGCCATCAAATAATAAAAAGGATCTATGGTATCAGACATTTGCCCCCCAGGCTTCAGAAAAAGAATGTTGTGGGAAAATCTAAGCCAAAAAGAGGAAATGTTGGACATTTGCAAGTCTGCGATAATGAGGAGAATGATTTTAATAATGGCAATGATCAAATTAGCCAAAAGACCCAGGCCGATTCTCACTGGAACCCACAAATTGGGGTAACTCTATTTACAATATTTTATGGGCAATTAACACAAGTTCAAACAGTTGGATTACTCCAACCAAACAAGGGAATCTGGGGAGTCCAGCGAAGGTTTCTCCCCCTACCATGTCCAAATCTCTTCAAACACCTATGAGGGGACCACCCCCTTTTATAGGCGTGGCAGAGGTCCCCCAAGGTGAAATATTTTAGCCAAAAGGGATTGGCTGAAATTTATTAAATCGTTACCCCATGGGTATGTATTACCAGGAGTTAATTCCCCATCCATCATTCAGCTAAAGTGAAGCGAGTTTTTTTAGAGCATCAAAAGTCTGAAACTTCATATTTCTTTATTTAGAGCGTAATAAGCCGTTTTAATTATATTCCCTTCGCCCATTGAGACAGTAAAATACTGAATGGTTAGATATCAAGGTGGTTCATTTTTTCTTATCCCCCGCAGCATTTAATAAATACTTTTAGAAACCCTTATAAAGTTTTTTAGGTTAATCATTTTTTATATTAGTGGTATTAAACCCCAATTTGTTGGATTTTGGTTAACCAAGCACCCAGCTAGCATCTCTAAATCCAAAATTCAGCAAGTGGTGCTCACTACAGGGGGGCCTGTATACCACCAAAATTTCTTTATAGTACCAAAAATGACTACCATTCTGGAACCAAGACTAGCTGCATTAGAGAAACAACTAGCCAGTGCTTTGTCTAGCCTCAAAATGCTTGAGCAGCACTTTTCACAAGGCCCTATTATTTTTAAGCCTCCATTACGAGACAAGTTCACACCTGACTAGGCCAGTATTGCCTCCTTCATTTATGTTTATGAATCTTCAATGGAAGGAGCGACTGACCACTAAAAAACCAGGTATATCCTTCCCTGCTTGAGTCAGATGGCTTTGGAAATCATGGTCTGCTCAAATGGCCAAACTTACCACCTGGTCGGAGGTCAAACAAGCGCTGATTGATGAATTTGGTTCAAAACAGAGTTTACAACGGCAAAAACAGGTCTTTATGTGCTTTAGCCTGCAAGAGGGTGAATCGATCCACTCATTTAATGAGCAATTTTATAGCAAAGCTCAACCTCTGTTGCTGGCCAAACTGCTCCCTTTAGATGATGCTATTGCTGCTATCGTGGCTTTCAAGGCATCATATCCCACTTTAGAAATGCATATCTCCGCAGTCAAGCACACCTTCCAAACTATACGGGTTATCAGAGAGGCATTTCTAGCAGTGGGTGACCTTTATGAACCTGACCTTCTGCAAGGAGCTCCAAAAGAGGGAATCAGCTCTGACCCTTTCAGCCTCTTTTATGACTGTATCCCTCTGGAACCCCGATTCTGCAGAGCTGCCACGCTAAAATATTCCTCCACCATGTAAGGATAGGCAGAAAATAGTGGCAGTTATGGGGCAGCGCTCCATCTGTCTTCAGTTCCAAATGATCAGCTAGTGAAGTCAGTTATCATTTTACCTGGCCTCCCTTTAGCTGAGCGGTCTACTAAGGTGACTAGAGTATCACAACCACCTAAGCCGCTGCCTCAATTTCCCTCAGCCTCAACTCAGGCTGCCTCTAGTTCGAAACCTGACATTATGGGACAGTCCAAGCCAGTCACTTCTATGGCAAAAACCAAAGCCATTACACTTCCAACGCCTCCCCCAAAACTTGGTATAGCTACGATGCTCCCTTCAAAAGTCATAAGGGTAGATGAGAGCGACACAGCCCTCCCCTGTGAGGAGATTAAGCCCGTTTCTCAGCCCCCTCTTAGTAACTCGTTGAGGTGCATTAACAATCCATCTGATGATGAGTCTGAAGGGGGTGGTGAAAACGCAGGATATTTTGTTTTGGGAGACCCAATGGAAGTTCATGTTCCATATAGGTTGAGGCCAGAGAGAACTGATATCGCCATAATGCCACAATAAACCTATCTTCAACAGTTGTTGAGGCTTTCTAGAGGTAATTGATACCACTAGTGGTGCGGACCAGCTTATTGGGACAGTGTTCCGATCCACCTAGCAGGTTCATACCCTCCAATATAATAAAGACAACTATCATGCGATGGCACAACGCCTTGCTTCAGGTCTCCATTTGATAAGGCCTCGGCCTCCCCCTTACTTTTTGTACACAATAACCAAGGTAGAGGCTGTCATCAATAACGTGCTTTTTTAAACATCCTTGATATGGGTGCTCCAGTGAGCGTGGTATCTTCAAAGCTCATTAAAATAAGTTGGCGCCTGACCTGGACTATTCGCAAAATTTTGGAACTGCAGGGCCTAACAATACTAGAGCTAGTGGAGCCTACTCTTCTCTACCTATAAGAATTAAGAAACTCCTAATTGCTGACCTTGTGGTGCTTTGGAAAATAACGCATACGACCTGCTCATTGGTACTCAATTCATGATTTAGTATGACGGAATCATTAATATGAAATAGGGATTTTTTCCCCTTTAAATTATGAAGTTCCTCTAGTCTTTACTAACGATGAGCCTAAGTAGAAAAAACATGCATGCGTCATTGAGTATCCTTCATCTGCCCTCACCCTTATTTATAAACATTAGGCAGAAACACAAAAAAGCTGCCTGACTTCGTAAATGCTTCATAGGGCATTCCATTATATGCGTCAGATGAGGTAGTAGTCAAAACGGGTGAACAAAAGGTGATAGACACCAAGATAGCCATGCAAATCACCCGTAACTATCTCCAGCACTTAACAAGCATTAATGGAATAAGCCCTTTAGAACTTCAGGAGTTGCCAGGTATCCTAGACCTAGATTATCAGCGACCAATTTATCTCCTGTTGGGAAACCTTACAAACAAGGACATGGTTGTTAAGAAACATCGGGATTGGGAGAGGACTGCTGGTCCTTATTGAGGATATTAACCAAGTTCACTGTATTGGGTCTATGTCAGATATGGGCCTATTAGCTGATTAATCGTTATGCACTTTAAACACTGTTAAAATTTGAAATGATCAAACACCTTCAGAGCTTAATAAAGTTCATTCTTTACTAGTGTCATATAGTGACATTTTTTCCAAATCTGATACCAAATATGGGCACATGAAGGGTTGGACTCACACTATTGATGTCGAGGATGCTAGTCCCAATCAATCTAAGCCCTACTGCAAACCAAAAGTTGAGGAACAATAAATGTGGATAGAGCTTAAACAAATGTTGGATGCTGGGTTCTTGGTATCTCCACAAATTCCTTGGTCTTCCCCTCTTCTACTTATAAAAAAGAAAAACGTAGGTCATCAGGTAGTTGTGGACTAATGTAAGCTGAATAACCTTACCAAGAAGGACAGCTACCCAATCCCCTGAATTGATGACGCTCTGGCGCAGCTCTCTGGGTCCAAATTCTTCTCCGCTATGGACCTGGCTAGTGGATACTGGCAGATGGATCTTTCTCCATAAGACCAGGAGAAGTGAGCCCTTATTTGTAGCAAAGGTCTTTTTCAACCCAATCAATTACCCCAGTGGTTGTGCAAAGCGCCTGCCGCTTTTCAGCGGGAAATGGAGCATATTCTTCAGGATCTCAAACTCAGTTGTGTGATTGTGTACCTTGATGACATCACATTATCTTAAAAAGACCTTTAACAAGAACCTCACTAATTAAAATAAGTGTTCCAACGCTTAGCCTCATCATCAATCTAAAGCCATCTAAAATTTATTTTCTTCCAAAAGAAGTTGGATTTCCTTGAAAAATGCTATATTGCAAGGTGGGATACAACCCCTTCAAGATAAGGTGGAAGCGATATCTATGATGCCTGAGCCCAAAACCCTTCACGACATAAAGGGTATCCTTAGGTATGATGGGGTATTACCATCAATTAACCCCCAAGTTTACTCAGCTTAGTGAGCCCCTCGTGCATCTCTTGGCCAAGAACACTACGTTCTATTGGGGTGCTGAACAAAAAGCCGCGTTTGAGACCCTTAAAGCGCTATTACAAAAAATGTCTATCCTCCTTCACCCTGAATATGGCAAGCCTTTCATGTTGTTCAAAGATGACTCTGATTATGCCGTTGGAGCTAACTTAGCTCAGTTGGTTGAAAATGGAGTCAATCATCCTATGTCTTATTTAAGTAAGATGCTTTCTAAAGCTGAGCGTAACTATAACGTTACTGAAAAGGAGTGCCTTGCTGTCTTACTTGCTGTAAAACACTACCACCCTTTTTTATATGGGGCTTCCTTTAAAGTGATTACTGACCATGAATCCTTGAAGTGGTTACAAAATATGAAGGACCCCATTGAGCGGTTGGCTCGCTAGGCTCTAAGCTCCAGCACTATGATATGACCATTAAGCATCGAGCTGGGATGAGCCATATGAACGTTGATGGGTTGACACAGCTGCCTATCCTACACCTTGATAATAGTGAAGCAGAGAGGTTGCATGACCTCCTAATGACTCCTGATGCTTGGCTGGATGAAGATGAACCTGTACAAAAGATGCTAGAGCAGCACTCCTGAAACACTAAGGTGGATAGTGGAAAGTTGTATGAGAAGGTAGGAGTAAACTGGTTGGCCTATCTCCGGACATCTGAGTGAGTACCTGTGATCATGAAGTCTCACACTATCATGGGGCATGGCGGAATATGCAAAACATATAAGTGGATTAAAGAGATGTATTACTGGGAAAACATCATGGAGACCATAGCTGAAGTCCTGGATGCCTGTATGACCTGTAAAAAACAATCCAACTATAAAACCCAGTACCAGTAACAACCGACTATGTCCCAACAACCCTTCCACACAGAAAATTGGACGTTTTAGGTCCTCTCCATCAAACTACAGGTGGCAATCGCTTTATATTTTTGTAATTGATCACTTCACAGAAAATATGTTGAAGCTGTTCTATCCCCTCTCAGACTGTTAAAGCTACAGCCACCTGCTTACACCAGTACATCTTCACACAGCATGGATGCCCCCAAGTCCTCCTATGTGACAACGGGAGAAATTTTACCTCCCAATTTGTAAAGCTCCTCACCACCTCCTTGGGAACACAACTCTGCTTGGCCCCCTATAACCCATCTACAAATGGTGCTGTAGAAAGAGTTAATGGAACCCTGGTATCTATACTCCACAAAATGGCTAGCTCCGACCCTTTACATTGGGATCTTTACTTACCTAGTGCCTTCATGGATTATTGGATTAGCAACCATTGCACCCTTAAAATGTCTTCTTTCCATGTATTGTATGGCCAATAACCTGGGGTACAGGCCCTATTAGCCAAAGATATATTCACTGATAGGGTTGACCCTGAGCAAGCCTTGAAGAAATTTGCCCAGCATATCATTCAGTTACAATCAGAGGAAATTAAAAATTTGGCTAAATTTTCACAAAAGAGGGTCAAAGCGCTAATGAGTTCCAGCCCCCCTTCCTTCATTCCAAGTATCTGACTTGGTACTATATTACCATAACTGAATCACTCCAAAAAGTAAAAAAGCTCGGCACTATCTGGGAAGGGCCTTTTTCAGTCACTTACAAGCGAGGGGACGAGTATTTTATCAAATCCCTTGCTTCTGGACTCACCGTTAACTGAGTTCATGGCCACTTCCTTAGTCTCTTCTCCCATAACATTCTTTTGGGGTGATGTCAGACATTTTCCTCCCAGGCTTCAGAAAAAGAATGTTGTGGGAAAATCCAGGCCAAAAAGAGGAGATGTTGGACATTTACAAGTCCGCGATAATGAGGAGATTAATTTTAATAATAGTAATGATTTAATTAGATAAAAACTCTGGCCGATTCTCAGTGGAACCTCACGAATTGGGGTAACTCCACTTACATTATTTTATGGGAAAATAACACAAGATCAAATAGTTGGATTACTCCAACCACACAAGGGAATCTGGGGAGTCCAGCGGTGGTTTCTCCCCCTGTCATGTCTAAATCCATTCAAATACCTAGCGGGGACCACCCCTTTTATAGGAGTGGCAGAGGTCCCTTAAAGTGAAATAATTTTAGCCAAAGGGGACTGGCTGAAAATTTATTAAATCATTACCCCATGGGTATGTATTACTAGGAGTTAATTCCACATCCATCATTCAGCTAAAGTGAAGCAAGTTTTTTGAGCCTCAATAGTCTAAAACTTCATATTTCTTTATTCAGAATGTAACAAGCCGTTCCAAATTTATTCCCTTCACCCCTTGAGACAATTTAAATACTGACTGGTTAGATATCAATGTTGTTCGTTTTCTTATCCCCCGCAGCATTTAATAAATACTTTTAAAAACCTATTTTACTAAGTTTTTGAGCTTGATTATTTTCATTATATTAATGGTATTAAACCCCAATTGTTGGATTTTGGTTAACCAAGTACCCAGCGAGAATCTCTCAAGCCCAAAATCCAACACATGGTACTAACCCATGATCCTGACAATATGGTCAAGTGCTCTCTTGCTTGCTCTTTACAAAGGTATTGTGAATCCTCCGACTATCCTTAAGTCAACTTCTGGGAATCTCTAAGAATATTGTGGTTTTCTATCAGGTGTTTTATTAACCCTTCCAGCGTTAAAGCAATCTAATACTATAAATCACTAAATCTAATTACATTAAATAATCTCATATCATATCTTTATAGTTGCAGAAATTTAATATGTTTGGTTCTTTTCATAGTTTACAAAATAAATGGTTGAATAAGTCAGGCATGGCTACTGATTAATTCATCTAGTTCTAATGTGTTTTATTTAGAATACCAATTTAATCCTTGCTCAATTTTTTCTATTTTGATGCTCAGCATTACTGAGTCAGGATTAAAGATAATAAGCAAGTCAAGACTTCCGCTACCATATTATGCTCCAATAAGTTGACTCTTGAGTCCATATAATCAAAACCTGTCACTGAAGGCAGTGATAGGAAATATGACCAGTAAACATCATAAGCATGGGATTTAATTTGAGATTCCTTCTGGCGTTGCATATATAAATCTCAAATCATGAAAGGTGCAATCTCATCAATGCGGTCACAAGGATATTGTTGATGAGGAACAATGAAAGCGTCAACTAGGTAATCTATCCACAAGCACTTGTAAGATCCTGATCATACAGGACCATAGAAGTTTTCCTGGCTGTAGGAATCCAGCTGGGTTACGCTTGCCTGGTGCTACGCCGCTGGATCCCACAAAGTATTTAATAAAGATAAAATATAAATAAAATAGAAAGTGGGTTTTTATAAAGGTTTAATAGAGGCGTATAGAAAAAAATGAGAAAAAAATGATATTCAATATCTGACTATTTAGGTATTTAAAGGGATTTAAGGATTGAGGGGATTTTGGGAATAAGTTCAGATCAGCTTAACCTCATCTGAATTAGGAAATATACAGGAATAACGTATCTTAATTTGGGAACTCGCTTCAGGGCAATGAAGCAAATGAAGAGGAATTCTGATTGGCTAACATGTACCCTTGAGGTAACGTTTTTATATACTTTAGACAATCACCTCCCAAGAAATTTCTTACACCTTGGGGGACCCCTGACAAGCAAATAAAAGGGGGGTCCCTGCGCAGGTGCATTGGAGGACTTCATTGGGCTGGGGGAGTGCATTCCAATGATAGCCCCAAAGTCCATGGTGAGGTCAGAGTAATCCAACTGGGGATTTTACGTTTGGTGCCCGTAGAGGTTTCAAAATCATGTTACCCCAATTAATGGAGTTCCACTGAGAGTTGGCCAGGGACTTTTGGCCAAGATTTTCGCTAGAGTTTTTTTATTATTGTGGGAATTACTTTTTGGATAATCATATGTGGCCAACATTTCCCTTTTTCAGCTGAACTCGACCTAAAGCATTCTTTTTATTCAGCTGTGAGAGCAAATGTCTGACACTGGCATTGTGTCCCAATCGCCCTATAAATACTAAGTCCTACTATATCAAAAAAGGAATTTACCATACCTTATTTTTCATCAATGACCTCTCTGCTAGTTTTATAGGTTTCATTCTGATTTCAAACATTGTCTTAAAGTCCAGAGGAATAGTTAAATCTAAATAAGTGGTGCTCAATATAGGGGCTATAAGCTGAACAAAGAAATAGCTATCACTAAAAATGGAGCATAATATCACCCAAGAAGGTTAATATGCAGACCGATTGAGAAGCGTAACTCTATTAGTCTAAGCATCTAATATGAAGTAACTCCACTACAGCTGAAAGCTCAAACTTCAAGGCTACCTTTCAATTCACTCTTCCATCTGTTAATTAAGATCAGTGTCAACTCTGATATGAGAATTTCACAACTTATTTAGAAGTTATTCTTTGACATTTACTTTGTGGGAGGCTGCTTCAATCATTCTTGAGGCCCCTCTGTGCCTCCCACAATGCAAGATCTATATACTTCAGCTCTGATAACCTCAGTAGAACTGGCTATGGGGACTGAACGCCATACTTGAGTTTTGTCCATACAGATATACACCATATCCTAGAAATAGTTGTTCTACATCATCATGAATTAGCATAACAATTAGGACTCACACAAACTTTGCACTTGAACTTTTATCAACTATTATGCCTCCTCCTTCTTTGTTCACAACAACCGGAAAGCCATCATAGATAATCAAAAATTGTACATCGATGAATCCCCCTCAGGTTAGGACCATCTAGTACTAAAAAAAAGATAATCAAAAATTGACTAATGAAGCTCACAATTGGCTTGTTATATTAGATAGTGGAATCTTGGGTTACCTTGAGGGACAGCTATGTCAAAATATAAAACTTCTTTAATCCACCTGGAGCCACCATATAAGTCATCTAGAGGACCTCATCTGGTTGCTCCAGCAACGTTACCAGGAATTAGCCTCCTGTGGTAGTGCCCCTGGAATTGAAGGGCCTGAGGGGCCAAGAGGACCAGAAGAACTGGAAGTCCTAGGGGCCAGAAAGGCCCAGATGTCCTCATGGACCTCGAGATCCATCCAGTTTATTAGTAACAACCCATGAAAATCCTATAAACTCCTGGAATAAAGTCATCCTGATGGTGCTCACACAACTTTGAGAACAATTAAGCATTATGAATCAAGGATGCAAGCTCCGCTTAGCTGAGGCCCCCCTGGATCCCAGAATTTTGCTTGATACTTTGACAGATGAGATGGATGATTACATCACATTCGCCAAGATCATAAATAGATACATCTCTCAACTCACACTGAATTATCAAAGTTCTTAACCTGATTAAGTGACTATGAAAATCATCTTTTCCTCCAAAATATCAATATTTAAGCCCAGAAGGAGAAAGTTGCTCTCAAGGACTCCGTTACCTCTCCAACCAACCACTAGGACATAGTTCAGGAGGACCTAGAAGGATTGATATGGTGAACGGACCAACAGCCCCCTTGTGACTATGCAAAAACTGAGATTTCCAAACCTGCTTTAGTCTCTTCTGTTGTAATTGGTTTGACCAACCATCAGTTTATATTTATTACAACTTTATATCCAGCCCAAATTAGGTAGATAATTCTATCTGATCTTAGTAATGGGTATGGCGCGTGGACTACATTTTTATATAGAGTTAGTCAAGTATCAAATTGTTTATTAATCAAATCTCTAAATCTCCGCTGGAGAATTTCTTATTCCCTTACATTATAGATCACTGACACCATAGCACTGATTGGTCAATTGCCTCTATTTTATCTAGCATCCAATTGCTATTTTGCCCCATGCCAGCGTAAAAATATCATAATAGGGTCCTTTATATATATGGCCAGAAAATAATAATTTTAGTCCCATCAGCATTTTTAATTACTATGGCAAATATATGTTGGAAATACCCTAAACTTTATTTAATTTCTCAGCATAATTTGGATATTACGCTAGTAGTTTATTAAACTTAAAGTACTGCTTAGTAACAAAGAAATGCAACAATGAGAACTCTTGTAGCAAGAGAATATCTGGTGAGGTGAAATCTGGAAGGGGGTCCTTTTACCTAAGTAGCTAGTTTTAGTCTCTATTCAATATGGTATAGAGAGCCACAGAGTGACTTATAGTATTATATACTATAAGCACTCTCTGATTGTTATTCATAAAGCATAATTCCTTAAATGAAGGTTTTATTTTGATGACGCTTAACATAGATTTCTACCCTCAACAATATCTGGTTTGGTTAAGTAAATTGACCTGTGCATATGAAATAAGACGCCTAAGCGCCAATTTCAACAAGTAGTGAGCACTACATGCGCCAACTCAAACCCCTGTATGGTTAATTATTGAGTATAAGTTCTGAGAATTTATTTGAGAACTATCTCACAACGGAGGTTGTGCAAACTTCAAATGCTGCAGTGGACTACCCACGAGGCCTCACAAAATTATTCCGCCAATTTAAAAAATAAGAGAATACTTACATGCTCATATAGGAATCCTGAAAGAAATCATGATAGCCCATGAATCAAGCATGTTTATATGACTTGATAAAAGGCACTAACCCCAAGGACAAGGTTGGTTGGCAGGAAGTACAGAAATTTGAACTTTAGGCCCTTTCTGACCTCAAGCACACCTTAGACCAACGTTAGGTACAAGCAAAAATATGCCTAGGTTGGTACAAGTGAGGTGCAATACGCCCAGCCCCTTGTTTCAGCTCAGTCGTTAAAATGGACGAGCTATTTGATAAAAGATGATGGGACAATCTGATTAATCAGGGCCGTGGGTTTGAAACCAGGTCCATTTATGAAATTATGAGCTTGGGTCAGGTACAACTCCAATCAATTACTTGAGTGAGGTCAGTTTTGAAATACACTACCCATTTGGACAGAAGCGTGCACCTATTGGTGCACCAAGGTTTGGGACCACTTCCGCCAAACCATATTTTCCCCAAGGTGGTTTAATTATGTTTGCTTGAGACTAACATTTCTTGTTGGTCGACTTTTTACAAAAAAATTTTCCCATTATCTTACATTTTATAATTATGGTTCCCTGGATGAACCTGTGTGCAGACCTCTTCAAGGAGGTCTCCAACAACGTAGACCATTACATACTATCTCAATTAACTAAAGTTTCTGGTGCACCTTTGGGCCGCCCTTGTCTCATCCAGATTGAGACACCCAAATCTCCTAGCACCAATTTTTCACTTGGTCACGGATTCTCCTATGGGATCTACTTAAGCTTTGTTATTTCTTGGTTATCTTATCCTTTATACCGCGTTGTACACCATAGCCTTGAGTCCCTTCTGCTCCAGCACTCTATGTGGTGCCCTGTTTCCCATTATATTAAAGGCTAGTTCCATGTCAGTGTGGGTGTGCATCCCACACCACCTCTTAGGGAATGAGAGAGTTACAGATACTCTCTTGACATTAGTTGACCAACTTTTATATTAAACATGCATCAGAATTATCTATGTGGGACTTTCTTTGTGTGTAAAAACGGGTGAACTTGCCATTTGTCAAAACCACCATGGTGCTCACCACAATTTTCTCATTGGGTTTTGTATTAATGTACCTTGGCGTTACCCTTGCAACTACCAACTAGGAAGTGCCTACCATTTCTGCTTGTAGCTGGTGGTCTCACTCTTTGTGATCCTGTTATCACGATTCCCCACCTTTCCCCAGATATCTACTCTGAAATTCAACAGGCCTTGGCTTCCCTAATGCAGGAAGCTTCTTTGGATAGTAACTAATTGTCAGGTTCTTATCCACCCTTGCGGGGAGTGGATTTTCTATATCAGCTGTCTCCAGAGGTGGCTGACTGGGTTTTTGCAGTGTTCCGCACCCTTTCACCATTTTATAGGAATCATTGGAGGGTTTGGAGCATGTCTTGGAGCAACGTCATCTGGGCGTGTCATCCATCCACCCTTCTATGAGTTCTTTTCTCTATGCCAAGCTGGTTGCCTGGAGAAATTATACTTGAATAAATTTTGTGATAAAGTATAGAACTACCATTGCCTGACATCATTAAAATGTCATTTCTCCGATCTACCTTGGACCTACCTCATGGAGAACCTCCCAATTTAGCAGTCACACCCTCCCAACTTTGATCAAAAAATTAAAGTTCTTTAGGGCAGTTTCCCCGCCCCAACCCAGAAGGGGCCAATAATTTGGCCGCCATTGGTTCAACTGGGGCGGTCCCTATGAATACGGGCTCCAAAAAGTCAAGTATGCCCTGCTTGATGAAATAATCTTATCCTTCTAAACCTTTGACTTCTGCCATATTTGAGGCGTTTAAGGGTCTAGACCTGAGCTAAATTAAATGGTTCAGATGATTCTGCCACGATGAAGTCACCTGTAGCCGCCCATATAAATAAAGCAACTATGACTAGTGGTTTTCCCTTGAACGAGGCAGAGCTCCCTACCAAGTTCCTTTCCAGTTCATCGGAATTGGAGGGTTTGGGAGAGTCTAGACCTGACCCTAACAAACCCAGATCAATAATAATGATGGTTTTTCACACTTCGTTTCTGTAGTGCAGACCAAAGCATCCACCAAGGGCTTGGGGGTGATGGCCCTGGATACAAAGCCCACTTGGCCATCGGCATGGGTATTGGGTCGTTAGAGCCCAAAAACTCGTTTTATAATGGGAATAACTTGTCACAAAACGAGCCGTTTATTAGCTCTTGCAGCTTTGATGAAGACCTTATTCCAGTATATGAAATTAGCCCTGATGACCCCGCTTGTCCCCTCCCATGGTCAGCAGAACTCAAGAGGTGGAAAAAAATTACTTTTAAAATATGAGAATTTTTATGCAACTTCAGAAAACATGGTGGGATATGTAGCCTCAGCAGTAAGAGTGGCCTAATATCCCTCGCCATTCTATGATGCAAAAACATACCTGGGAGGCATGTTTATACCTGAGGAAGAGTTTTCTGGCGGCGTGTTGTCATTTTCTGCTTCAAATAAAGACCATTCTGGATATATTTTGTTGACCGATACCCTTTCATCCCCTTTAGAGAAGATCAGCACGACTTTTTTGGTGGATACTGGAGCCTCTGAGAATTTTATGGACCAAGACTTTGCCAACTACCTTGAGCTGCGTTACTTGCCAGATGGCATGGTTAGAGGAGGGGCTTCCCAAGGTATTCCCATACTGAAAATCATGGAGTCATTGAAATATCAAGTTGGCACCTATCATTTGTCCAACCGATTTCAAGCTATCAAAAACCTCTTGTACTCCATCATTTTGGGTGTAGAGTGGTGGCAAAAGTTTGATGTCAGAATTAACTTAAAAGAAAATATCCTATCCTTCTCTTTGAAGAATGGTCACACGTTGGTTGTTCCTTCGGCTGAAGCCAACTTTCAGGGCAATTTTCCCCACTGGCCCAATATTCACACTCTTAGTCTTGCTCCGTTGCTGAAGCCCTCTGTGGAGGCTCCCTTACCTCCTGTCTTGAGGGGTTGGAATCAACGTT
Organism: Massospora cicadina; assembly: GCA_022478985.1. Taxonomy (NCBI): domain Eukaryota; kingdom Fungi; phylum Entomophthoromycota; class Entomophthoromycetes; order Entomophthorales; family Entomophthoraceae; genus Massospora; species Massospora cicadina. The sequence continues at coordinate 237,059 of JAKSZP010015804.1, forward strand.
TGATGCGGCTTCAGCCAGTACACTACCTGATCAATTCGAGTTTGATTGCAAGTTCAAGATCACTGTGGATCTGGTGTGTATTTTCCCCAATTGATACATTGACTGTACAGGAAGAAGCGGCCTTAGATGTGTGAATTAAGGAGCAGTTTGCCAAAGGTGCTATTTTTCAGAGAAACTCCCCTGTGTGCTCCCCACTTCTCTTTGTTGAGAAGGCTGACGGTACCTTATGCCCATGCGTAGACTATAGGAACCTTAACAACGTCACCAAACCAGACTTACATCCCATCCTCCTGGACTAACAGATTGCACGTTATGTGGAGAAGGAGCGAATTTTCTCCAAGATGGATTGTTGAACGCGGTCAATCAGATCCATATCAAGAAGGTCCAGGAGTGGTTAACTGAATTCTGAACCAGAAAAGTAATCTTCCTATTTTGTGTTATACTCTTTGGTCTTAAGAATGCCCCTGCTATCTTTCAACGTTGTATTGATGCAGCTTTGGGGGACCTGATGTGTTTATGCGCGGTAGCTTATATGGATGATATTTTGGGTATTTTCCCTTGACAATGAGTTCCAGTAGTACATTTTGGCAGGTGGTGGAGCGTTTTAGGGCTTCCAACCTTACGCTAAAAATCAGTAATGGGGTTTTCTTTAAGTCCCAGGTCACCATCCTAGACAACGTCATGTTTGACCAAGGGCACATGATAACTCCAGACAAGGAGAAGGCAATTTGTGAGTGGCCTACTCCCACTTTGGTTAAGGAATTAAGAACCTTTTTGGGGACGTGTACGTTCCTTAAGAAGTTCACACCAAACCTTTCTAAAGTTGAAGCGCCTTTGTACAAGGCAAGAGGGGCAAAAGTACTTCAGTGGTCCCCCATTTTGGAGGATGCCTTTCAAGCATTAAAGTGTAAGTTAATGTCCACTTCTATTATTTGCCATGTCGACCCCAATAAAGAGTTCATTGTTGCTTCAGATGCCTCCAACTTCGCCATAGTGGCAACCCTATTACAATTAGGCGAAGATGGAATAGAGCATCCAGTGGGATATTTTTCTAAAAAAGATGTCTCTACAAGAAGTTAACTACGTCATATAAGATAAAGAGTTATTAGCAGTGATTGAGGCGCTGACCTATTGGCGTCATCACTTTCATGGCTCATCCCAACCCTTCCGCATATGTACAGATCACCATTCCTTACAGTACTACTGTGCACCTCAAGTCTTAACCCCACGGCAAACCTACTGGCACGAGACCCTTGTCTAATTTGCGTTTTATTATTAGTTTAAAAAAGGGAAAGTAGAATGATTTGGCGGATTCTTTGAGCCGCAACCCTGAAATAGCTCCAGATCCTAAAGAGCCGCATGTATATAATACCCATTTAATGATTCCACCGGGTAAGATTGTGCCTCAATTTTCTCTCGATTGGCCAATGAGCCAGCGCTCAATCCTCTAGAAAATGTGGAGGAATATGGTATGTTCAGAAAAGTAGTCCTTCTCATCCTTTGTTGCTATATATACTATGGTCCTTGCGAAGAGCACATTGAATCAGGAGGATATTACCAGAGGTTATCACGTAAAGGATGAGATGATGTGGTTTCAGAGGCGCCTAGGGGTTTCTTCTGGACCACTTCGCCTGAAAATCATCTAGGACCATCATGATGAGATTACCATTGGTCATCCTGGGAAGGCGAAGACTCTTATGCTTATCCGCCACACTTACAGTTGGAAGAGAATAGCCACTCAGGTAGGCAGGTATTTTAAAGAGTACCTAGTCAGCAGCCAAATGAAACTGAATCGCCAACCTTTAACAGTGTTGTTGGTGCCAGTTCAGAAAGACTTAAGGTTCTTGGACTTCCTTATCAGTGGATTTATTGTGGAGTTATCAGCTTCTGAAGGCTACGATGCAATCATGGTAGTGGTGGACCGTTTTTACAAAGTTGGCCAACTTTATCCCTTGTAGAACCAAAGTAACCGCGTCAGAGATGGCTAGGTTCTTTGTGTCACAAGTGTTTGCTCTTCATGAGGGTCCCCTAAGAGATAATTAGTAATTGGGGGCCCCAGCTTACCTCTGTCTTTTGGGAAGAGTTGTGTAAGACTCTGCAAATCCGTCCCTGCCGTTCAACTGCCTATCATTTAATCATATGAGCAGACTGAACGAGTGAACCAGTGCCTTGAACAGTTCCTGTGGTGTTACACTGCCGTGGAGCATACAAATTGGGTTTCCCATCTTCCTATGGCCCAATCTAGCTATAACAACGCTCAACATGCATCAATCGGTTGTTCCCCTTTCTTCGCCAACTATGGCTTCAATTCCGCCTTCAACATGGAGCCCAGTTGTAGTTCCAAGGTGGAAGCAATGGTGGACTTTTCTAAAGTAATCAAGAAAGTACACCAGGGGGTGAGCACTAATTTAGATGCAGCCATACAGACTTTCAAGGAAAACGCTGATGGTAAGAGATGAGTTGGACCAGCGTATAAGGAAGGAGATCTCGTGATGATGGATGCTAAAAACATCCCAATTGTTAAACCATGCAAAAACCTAGGACCAAAGAGGATTGGGTCATACCGCATTGTAAAAAGTTTGACCACGCCTCATACCAGTTGGATCTCCCCGCCTCATTTCAAATCTTTTCAGTGTTTCATAGTATCAAGCTCACGTTGTTTGAGGGCCCCACCAGAGACTTCTGAGGCTTATTTCGTGGATGGGTTGCCAGAGTGGGAAGTGGAGGAGATTGTTGCCTCTCGTTGGGTAAGTATAAGGCTCATGTATCTTGTATCTTGAAAGAAGGAAATTGATGCTGCGGAGAACAGTTGGGTCCCTGCGCGTGACTGTGCCCATGCCCAAGAGCTACTTTCAGCATTCCACGAGTGTTTCCATGAGGCTGTAGGATCGAAGTCAAAGCCAGCCATAACTGCCATGAAGTTGGGCCTGCCCATAAAAACTATTCCTTGGCGAATGCCCCTGTAGGGGGGGTGGAGCCAAAAAATGAAGATAGAGTAATGTCATGTTCAAAGAATTGATAAAAGCCACCAACCCCAAGGACAAGGCTTGTTGGCAGGAAGTCCAGAAGGTTAAGCTTCAGGCCCTTTGTGACCTCAAGAAAACATTGGACCAACGCTGGGTACATGCCAAATATGCCAAGGTTGGTACAAGTGAGGTGCAATATGCTCAGCCTCTTGTTTTAGCTCAGCCATTAAAATGGATGAGATATTTAATAACGATGATGGAACAATCCGGTTGATTGGGTAATGGGGGTTTAAACCCATCTATTTACAAAATTACAAGCTTGGGTCAGGTACAACTCCAATCAGTAACTTGAGTGAGGTCAGTTTTGAAGTACACTACCCATTCATATGGAAGCGTGTGCCTATTGGTGCACCAAGGCGTGGGACCACTTCCGCTAAACCATACTTTCCCCAAGGTAGTTCAATTATGTTTGCTTGAGACTAACATTTCTTGTTGGTCGATTTTTTACAATAAACATTCCCCATTATCTTACATTTTAAAATTATAGTTCCTTGGGCGAACCTGTGTGCAGACCTCTTTGAGGAAGTCTCCAACAACGTAGGCCATTATATACTATCTCCGTCGCGTAGGTTCTGGCCTAGGGTTGCCCCAGCTCTTTTCAACAACCCCTTCACTAAGGAGAAGCTGTCTACGACCATCCGGGAGACTCTCACCTCCCCCACCCCACCTGCTTGACCACAAGGATAGATGGGCGGTGACCAAGGAGGGCATCACCCGCGTTGCTTACAACTGTGCCAAAGCCCAGATGACCGCAGCTCGCGCCAGAGTCAAAAGGGCGGAAGCCAGAATCAGACATCTGGAGAGAAACTGCCAGCCTTCGCCCTCTCCCAGATGGTTGGAAGACTGGGAAGCGGCGCAGGAAGCACTCCGCTTGGAGCTCACACTGCAGGAAGAACGGGCAGCAAACTTTACAACATCTCGTTACTATGCTCAATGGGAACGCCCACCCGCTTCTTATTTCAGAAACAGAAATCCCGGTCAACAGCACAGGATATTACTGCACTTAAGATTGGCACTACAACCACTTCGGATAAGGAGAAAAATACGCAGGAACTACACCGCTTCTACTCCATCCTCTTCCATGCCACCCAGGTGGACCCATTGGACATCCAAGACTTCCTGTGGCGGGCTCCAGAGCCGCCCATTGACCCACGGGCTGATGAGGCTCTACTGGCGCCTAATTCCATCCAGGAGGTGATGGAAAACCTTCTGAAATCCCCACGGCTTAAAGCCCCAGGCCCAGACAGAATACCCTTCGAGGTGTAACTTCTGGAACCTGCGGGGATAGCCAGAACCCTCCGCGACCTCTTCGCTGCACTCTTGGTGAATGGAGAGGTCCTCCCCGACTCCAGAGGCTCAATCACGACCCTCATTCACAAGAAGTCAGACTGTGAGAACCTGGTGAACTGGCGCCCCATAGCGTTGATCAACACAGACCACAAGCTCTTAACGAAGCTTCTGGCCAACCGCATCACCAAATGGGTGTCACCTCGCCTCTCCCCATCCCAGCACGGTTTTATTCCGGGAGGTTGTTATGGGACAACTATTATGACCTTCACGTGACTTTGACTGCTAACTCTCGTAGGTGAATGGCTTTGTGGCTCTCCTGGATATGGAGAAAGCATATGATCGGGTGGCCTGGAAGTATATTGATGCTTCCCTGGACCGCTTCCATATCCCCCCGCAGCTAGGCGCTGGATATCAGCGCTCTATGACCAGCTCCACACCAGAGTCCTGGCGCCAATGGGTTTTACAGTGGCAGTACCAGTTGGACAAGGTCTCCGGCAAGGGGACCCCCTGAGCCCTATCCTTTTTAACATCACCCTTAACCCCTCTTGGCCTCCTTACAGGACAAGCTAACAGGGATTCAGGTCCCAGGTAAAGCCCCCACCCGCACCATGGCATTTGCAGATGACACTGCCATTGCATTTGGCTGCCCAGGGGATGTTGCCCTCGCTGCTGTGACCATTGAGAGATACACCAAGGCGTCCAACGCCATGGTCAACACCTCCAAGACAACAGTTGTACAGGTCGGCTCCCCCACCTTCCCCCACCATTTGGTATTGAACCTGTGCGCGGTACCTTCCGTCATCTGGGCGTTCTCACCAACTAACAAGGAGTTGCGCTAAAAGACAATGAGGACTTGCTCCTCGCAGCAGTTAACTCAAGGATTGCCAGCTGGAACCGGCGGCACATCACCACCCAGGGTCAAGCTCTGATGGCCAATGTGTTCCTCCTCTCCAAAGTCTGGTTCCTAGCGCACGTCTGCCCATTCACAGATGCCTTTTATACGCGGCTCAATGTACTCCTCCGCTGTTGGATCTGGGGCTCAAACCATCCACCAATGGCCCTCTCAACCATTGCCTGACCCTGCAATGAAGGGGGCCTAGGGCTTCTGGACACGCGATCCCACGCCACCACAATCTTCCTGAAGTTCCTATGGCCGATTGTCTGCTGGGACGCGACCCCCATGCCCCAATGGGCGCCCGCCCTCCGCCAGTCAGTGTCAGCAGCTCTGGGTCTTCCTAGAGCATCTCTGTCCTCATTAGGTGAGTGGCTCACAAACCACCCAGGCCATCGCCTGAAACCATCCTCATCCCCCTAATGGAACCAGGCTCTCCTTGCCCTGAAACGAGTAGGCGCGCGGATCCACCATGACTTCCCATACAGAAGGGAAGGCCCTGGCCTCAGCCCCCATCTCCATGCAATTGTGCACAATGGACAAGTTGTCACAACTCGCCTCAACCCCCAAGATCGTCCTCCCATCCGTCCAAGTCTCCTTGAGCTCCTCCCTCCCTCCGTGAGATCTGACCTTAAGGAATTGTGGAAGGACGTCTATCACCCCATCCTGTCAGCAAAGGTGTCCAACACCTTATGGAGGGTGCTCCACTGTTCATACAGGACAGGGGACCGGACTGGACCTACCTTCCAGCACCAAAGCTGCCCCCACTGTGCGGAGCCTATTGACTCCCACCTCCATCGTTTTTTCACCTGTCCAGGTGTCGCCGCATTTTGGGCAAAGGCCCGCGCGCTCCTCCATGCTCAGCCCTGGTCTGGACACCCTGTGCAAGACCTCATGTTTGAGCAGACATTGACTGGTTGCCACTGACCCCTCAATGTCCTCTCCTATGCAACAGCCATCTGGACCATCCATAACTCCTTCCTTCGTGCTGCCTTTGACCAGCAGGTGTGGACCCTTCCACACATGATCACCCACTTTCAGGTACACTTTGAGATGACCCTGAAGGTCTGCACTATGTCGCTAACCCTCCCCCGCTCAGTTGTCACTGCAGCACGGCTCTGGCGCGCAAACCCCCTCCCTTTCTCGATGACTCCTCCCTCCCTTCCCTCGCCTCAGGCTCTTAGGAGCCCAGGCGTAATTCAATAAACATTGATGAATCCCCCCTCAGGTTGGGACCATCCAGTACTAAAAAAATTATATACTATCTCAATTAACTAAAGTTTCTGGTGCACCTTTGGGCCGCCCTTGTCCCATCCAGATTGAGGCACAAAAATATCCTAGCACCAAAACTACACTTGGTCATGGATTTCTTTTGGGATCTATCTAAGCTTTATTATTTTTTGGTTATCTTATCCTATATGCCGCACTGTACACCCTAGCCTTGTATCTCCTCTGCTCCGCCACTCTACACTGTGCCCTGTTTCCCATTATATTAAAGGCTAGTTCCCTGTCAGTGTGAGTGTGCATCCCACATCACCTCTCAGGGAATGAGAGAGTTACAGATACTCTCTTGACAGTATCAAAAGGAAAACTAGTAAAAGTTACGGAAGCTCATCAACTCTGCCTTAAAGGCTTAGATGAGAATAGGATTTAGCTGTGCCCTCCATACCAAATTTTACCAGGAACTCAATTCCCATGTAGGAACTTACAACTCAAGGACAAACAGTCAGGTCCCTAGTGAATCAAAACATTGCCTTGAAAGCAGACTTTCTTGCTGCTAAACAAACGATTGTTAGTAGAAACTGTGTTGCAGGCGAAACGCCGCCCTTTTTATGAGTTGATGAATCATTTAGGATGGAAGTTCGTCATGATCTAAGCCAGTGTCACCAGGGTCAAGCTGTTCTAGAAAACCGCTTGCTGGATTTTGATAGAGTTGGTGATGAAGCATAAGTTAATGTAATTTGCCTGATTTTCCCATCTATTTTGGCTGTTAGATCTTCCGCGCATCCTGATGAAAGGCGGCACAAAGTTGTCTCATTACCCTCCTCAACTTTCCAATGTGGAAAATCAAGAGGTAGTAGCACAGGCTTGTAGGCTTGGCAGTCCTGGACCTCATTTTCAGAGAAACTATGTCAACTAACAAAGATTGACAAAGTTGTGAACGTCCATAACTTCCTTGAGCTCTTTGAGATTACCATGGATTAAGCATCTGAGACCACTAAGTTGGCTGTGATAAGGAACTCACTGGATTCTGAAAGTCAAGAGTCGGTTATGTAAAATTTTAAGAAGGCTGGTGTATCCTATTATAATGCTAAGAAACTTTATATTAAAAAATTTGGCAGTGCAGAAAGGATTATCACTCAAAATGAAATTCCTCATTATCTCTTTTTACAAAGCCAAAACTTTAGAAAGTTTTTTCAGCCGTTTTTATTTGGAGGTGCAGACGCTATCTGAGGCCAATATGATAAATAATTTTGATGCACAGATTGCTCTTCGCCATGCCTGTGAGCCCTATACCATATTGTTTCAGGCTTTAATACCTGTTTTTAATGATTAGAATAATTTTACGCACATGGTAAATCATCTTTGCTGATGTGACGCAACTTTTGACGCACCTGGTAATAGTGATTGTGAGCTTTGTGACCCTCAACTTAGGGATATGGCCCACTCAACCTATGGATATATATCCAAAGAAAGAATTACTTAGACCATATGGCCCTCAGTTTGACAGACCTGATATTATTCAGATTACCTGTTACTTTTGCAAACAACTGGGGCATTATGTCAATCACTTTCCTAAGTTAAACCTAAACCCTAAGTTCAATAGGTGAGCCCCGTTCATGAAGGAGACTTGGGAAAAGACAGGGCGGAGTAGAATCAGGATTTTCTACCTCTTCCGCCTCTACAAAAATCCCTGGTAAACATAAATCTGTAAAACTATGTTTTGAAAAGCTGGCGTCTGCTAAGACCAACCCAGATGCAGCAGTTCCACCAAGTTTAGCAGATGATAGGGTAGCAACTATCAATTACTCCCTGAAAAATGTAAATTCAAGAAGTTGCAGGAAGCTGCAGTGAAGCCTTACGCTCAACAGCTAGAGCAACAGTATATTCTAATTTTTTAGGGATATCCCCAAATTTGAAGTGATCTAAGTTGTGATACCCATCAATATTTTAAAGATCTCTAGCCAAAATTAGGTGAATACATTCAGACTTATTTAGATAAACCGGAAACTGTAGCTGTCCATGTATTTAATCATTCAGATGAATATTTTACAAGTTCTACCTATATTGACTTATGTAAATAAGCTCAAAATATTAGCTATTGTAGATAGTGGGGAGCTTACAAATATCGTGTCCACTTGACTGGTAAAAAATTGGGGATTGCACCAAGGTAAATTATCACAAAATTTATGGCACCGCTGGCCCTCAGACCACAACCTCTGAAGGAGCGTACAGCGCAACACCCCTGCATTTGAGTTCTTTAGTAATCTCTGCTCCTGCTATTTTTTTCTACCAATTATGGATTTTTAATTGGAACTCTCATATATGAGGAAGTATGCAGTGAATGCCAATTTCAAAAAAAATAAGCTTGAGTTATTGGGACAAACTCTTCTGCTATTTTATAACTGAAGTATGAGGTCCCAATGGATCAAAAACAAGAATTTGTTGACCTTTTATTTATAAACGTTATAGTGCCAATTGAAATCAGTGTCTATGTGACCATGCCCGGCGGTTACCTAACCTGATTAAAGAATCTAATGGCATTCCCTATAAGCCTATCTGCAACCTAATCATTATGTCATGTCACCTAGTTATAGTAATGACCAAAATCTTTTTTGAGTTTCCCTCAAGGCTTATATGGTGAGATAGTCACAACGTTTAGCCATTCCCATTTGGAACATGTTGTCACGCCTAGGTTTATCCTTCCATAAAATGAATAGAGATTAAGGTATTATTATCTAATCTGTTTCCATATTCTGTAATGATTAGTGATACCAGATAGTCACTTTTATTCATATTTTACCCATTGACAAAATATATAGTATCATGATTTCAGAAATCTGGATGATTTGTGATAGAAGGCAATGAGTACCAAATGATATGTTCCTTGGTACCTAAGGAACATCTCTCTGATAAGACGGAAGATGAAAAAATTCATGCTCTATCTTTATTTTTAAAAGCATAATGGTATTTTTGCAAAAGAGGATTATGATTTGTGGTTTGCACACTATTTGTCTCACCATATTGATACTGTAAATCATCTGACCATTTGCCTTCAACCTACAGGATATCAAAAGTGGCGGATAAATTTACTAACTATAAAATTAATCAACTTGTACAACAGGGGATGTTAGTGCCTTCCAAGGGTCCTTGGTCCTCCCCTGTGCTGGTTATCAAAATGAAGGATGGATCTGACAGAGTGGGAATAGATTCAGAAAACTCAAAAATATTATCAAAAAAGATTCATATCTGATACACGCATTAATATTGTTCTAAACCGCTTGAGCGGCACACAATATTTCTCCGCTATGAATTTAATTTCAGGATATTGCCAGATTAAGCTGCCAAAGGAGGAATAGGAGTAGTGTGCGATGATTAACGCTCAGGGTCTTTACCAACCTACTAGAATGTTGCAGGGGCTATGTAACGACCTGGTGACATTCCAATGTGCTATGGACAGCATACTGGGGATTTAGAAATATCTCTGTTAGTATAATTTGGATGACATAGATGGTTTTTCCAATACGTTTAGGGAGCATCTGAAGCACATAATGTACAGATTTCGTCTAGTTGGCAAAGGCTAGTCTAAAATTTAAACTATGTATTGTAATTGCTTATGCAAAGAACTTGAATATCTGGGGTTTGTCATTGACAAACAAGGCTTATGGCCTCAACCCACTAAGATTGAGCTATCAAAAATTGTCATGGCCAAGTAGCAAGCGTGACATATAGGTAGTTTTTGAAAGGGATGGCTACTATCGCCTAGTTTGTGGAGAACTTTATTAGAAATAGGTAAGCCACTGTTTCGCCTTCTCAAGACCAGAGTACCATTTTGATGGACGGGAAGCTTACAGATGGCCTTTGATCATCTTAGGCTTTATCTCACTAAAGTGCTGATACTTATTTACCCATACTTCAACAAATTGTTCCTTATACAGATGGATGCATCTTTCACCGCTGTAGGGGCTGTTTTATCCCACTTTGATGTGGAAGGGAGAGAACGCACCATTTTTTATTACAGCAGAAAGCTGTACATCCAAGAGAGGAATTTATAAAGTTACCAAAAATGTCTAGCTGTTATGTATGCTTGCAAACAGTTTTGGGTACATATCCACAGCGTGCATTCAGTGAGGTAACGGACCATGTCTCTCTGCACTGACAATAAAATCTTAAGGATTCAGAAGGACGGTTGACCCATTGGGCTTTATAATTACAAGTGTACAACTTCAAAGTTCAACAATGACCCGGCATTAAGCACCAAAAAACTGACGGACTCTCCTGCTTGCCAAGTGTGGCTTTACTGGCTGATTGCGCCGAGGAATTGCTTGAGATGGTGACTAATCAGTATGGGGATGGATTTGAAAGGTTTAAGGCATGCTAGAAAAAAGATGCAGAATACTTTTTGAGATGGAGAAAATTTCAAGATTATTAATGAACAATCCTCTTCCAAAGTCCTCTGAATGGATGGATATGATTATTAGTGCGCATAAGGTGATTAGGCATAGTGGCTATAAGAAAATAGTAAAACAATTACAATCTCACTATTATTGGGGTTCCATGTCTTTTTATATCCAAGATATTCTTAACTGCTTCCAGAAGTGTCAAGAGGAAGCACCCTAACAGAAGGCCTTTACTTATCAATTGGTTGGACCCAATTTTGCTTAGCACACCATATTGATTGAAATTGTGGGGCCCTGACCAATACGTCTGGTCAATTTAAAACATAATTGTAGCTATAGATTACCTCACCAAGTGGATAGAGGCTAAAGCAGTTAGGGATCTGGGCACAACGACCACCGCTAAGATTATTTTAAAAGATATAGTTTATTGACTTATTTGCACTCAAGTTTATATTAATGGATAAAAATTCCTAACTTTACGCCCCAAATGGTCATCAATCTTAATGATTTAATGGGGATAAGAGGGGGTTTATCCACGCCCCACCACCCTGAGACCAACAGCACTGTTTAATGAGTGAATGGTATGCTTTTTGGTATTTTATATAGGTCAGTAACAGGCAAAGCGTCCAGTTGGAAATTTTTCCTGCCTTTCACCATATTTGTCTACAACATCACATATCACTTAGCCATGGAGACTCCCCATTTGCCTTGCTTCATGTGAAAGTAGCCTGCGCAGCCCCACTTTTTTAAGTTTGTCTAAAGATGAGAGCATGTACTAGCCAATACTTTGATAATATTACACAAACTTTAATTCCAGTTAAGGAGCTCTGCCTACTACAATGCACTGACTTAAAAATTAAAGGCTATATCACAAAATAACAAGGAACGTCAGAACTGACATATTTTTGATGTAGGGGAATTGGTCTGGTATTATGATAAAATGGCTTTAAAAGAAAAAACAAGCTAGAGCACTTTTGGAAAGCTACCTTTGAGATTATAGAGAAGACGTCTACAGATGCCTAAACTCTGAAGGATCTCACTAAGGGTCACTTGATCAATCTTGTGCATGCTAAATAACTTAAAATGTACAATCCACATTCTGTCCTTGAGGCCCCAAGCTTTCAATAACTCACCTGACCCATAACTCATCTTTGTTACCTGATCTTTAATCAAGCTGGGGGAAATGCTGTAGTTTTTTGACCAACCATCAGTTTATGTTTATATATAATTTTATATTGAACCTATCATTAGATAAAACATTTGATCCAATCTTAGTAATAGGTATGGCACACGGCCTACGTTTATATATGAAGTTGGTCACTTATAAATTTACTATTTATCAAATACCTAAATCCCCAATGATGCACTCCTTGTTCCCTTACGTTATAGACCATTGGAACCATAAATTTGATTGGTTAATTTCCTCCTATTTTAATCTATTATCCATATGCTATTTTGATCTTGTATTGGTATAAAGGTAACAAAAATATGGTCCTTTATAATTACTATGGCCAGCCGCCAGTAATTTGAATCCCATCTACATATTATAATTACTATGACATATCAATTATATGTTGGAAATGCCCTAAGCTCTATTCATTCAATTTCTTGCCTAAGTTGGATATTGCGCTGGTAGTTTACTAAACTTAAAGTATTGCTTATTAACCAAGAAATACACCAATAAGAATGCTGACAGCACGAGAATATGAGTGTTTTGAGATCTGGACGGAGTAATTTTCCTAAGTGGCTAGTTTTAGTCTACTATTAGGCTTAATATAGCAAGCCGCTGAGTGAATGCAATATTATATACTACAGACCACTCTCAGACTGTTTAAAAAAGTCCTTATTTTGAAAATAAATGTTTTGTTTGGTTACGTTTTATCAGATTAGTATCCTTAACAGTATCTGGTTTGGTTTGGCTATTTGACTATGCATTTGAAATATGACGCCTAAGTGCTGAATCTAACATCTGCCATCAAAGCTCTTTCCACTATTATTGTGACTAATTTTTGACTGATTTCAAAGAGAGATTAACTTTAGTAAGGAATGGGTTGACTCATTTTGTACGTTTTATAAAAGATTTTTTTAGGAAAGCCACTTACCATCAAAAGGTGAAGAACATCCATTCCTGTATGAATAGCATGTCCTAGGAAATTATTAATCCCCATTTAAAGGAATGTCACACATGAGAACAAATCTGTACCGCCCTAATTCAAGAGTTTGGAAGCATCCAGACTTTGTTAGTCAGAAGAAGTAGTTTATGGAAAAATTGTTTTAACAAAGGAGAAGATCCTTTTGGAGCTTAAAATTTTATTTCTATGGCTAAACACAACCCTTGGTTACAGCTAACTTTATTACGCTGGGCAATGCCATAACACTGTAATCTCCACGTTGAGATTCTATATCGAGGTCTAACTACACATTATTGTGCAGAAGAGTACTTTTACTGCATTTGGGGAATTAATGAAGATCTTAACAAAAACTGCGTCTATCTTAAGTCTTAAAACATATGCTTTTATTTCTCCCCGCTGTCTTCAAGTCCAAGTTGTTGAGAACCAGAAGAATCACAAACCTCACTGCAAGTACTGTAACAGATTCCAACATAGCGCCAAAAAATTGTTGGAAGAGACTTGCTGAGAAGATGGGAAAAGGGCAGTCATCTTGGAGGATGAGGCGCTTCATGCTGACATCCCTGTTCCGCTTTAAGAACATTTAGTTTTATAATGAGTCTGATGTTTTTGTGCCTGGAGGAATAATTCTTACCAGTGATTATAAAGAACCTGATAAGCTTAATCTCCTTCTTAAGAGTCTCTTAAGTTTATTATCCTGTCACCTCAGTTTGGGAGCTTAGTCACAAAAGTCATTATATGAGTTCATAAGGTTCTCTGTCAACGCCATTGTCAGAGGTTCCCTCTTGAATGTCATTTCGTCTAAATTAGTGGAGCTCATTAAGGTAGCTCATTATTTACCTCACTACATGGAATATGGCACAACTGGACAGCAATGTATTCGGTCAATTGAGGCCTACTCTAAACTATCCATTTGCTTTGGAAAGTAATCATTAAATACCTCAGCCATTGCATTAGATAACCCTAGTTACAATCTATACTTCAGACCCAGTTTCTCCATGACTATTCTGTCATTGTGCACTATGATGAAGGACGTTAATCACTCTTATGACATTGGATTCCATTGGGTTTTAGACCTCCCGGATGCCAAGTTGGAGGTCAAATTTTGCCTACCTGTTGGAAAGTGAAAGTTGGATTAACAGACTCATATATCATGTAATGGGTTCTTGAGTATCAATACCCCTCCTTTAGTAAATGGCCAAGAGGGCATGCCTATCTATTTTCAAAGGCTGACTACTATACTGCCAAACTTATCAGGCCACCGTTGACACCGGGGTACATATCTTTATTCCCTCTGGACAATTAATAGAAACAAGAGGCGTGGATATTCCATCAGAAAATAAGACCCTGACCTGCCCAGGAATTTTTATTTCCAATTATGTTGGATCCATATTGGTGCTGCTGGCCAACCTCACTGACAAACCTAAGACAGTGAGGACCATTACTCCAGCCGATTATGTTCACCTAGACCTGGTAGAAGTATGGACGTTTTATGTAAATTTTGAAGTTTAAAGGATCTTTGAGCTAGTATTGACCTCATTTGTAGCTCTTGTTAATACCTATATTGGGCGTGAGCTAACCAGAGGCAACGGAATTAAATTAAACAATTACTAAAAAATACTCAACTTTTCTCAAACTCCACCTATAATTCAGAAAAATGAATAGCATTTTACATCATGTTGAGACTGGGGATGCTCAACTAATATGATCCCATCTTTACCTAAAGAGTAAGGCTGAAGAAGCACAATTTACTGTTGATTTTTGCAGCTACTTAAAGCTGGGTTACTAGAACCTTTCCGTAGCCCTTAGGCCTCTCTTTTTTGTTAGTATGGAACAAGGATGCTATTCGTTGCATTTTGATAGACTATCAAGGGCTTAACTTCATCGCAAAAAAGAAAGTTATCTTTTCCCCAGATCAGTGACTCTCACTGCTTGCTTTCTGGGTCCCAATAAGTTCTGCTTTGGATCTCACTAGTAGATTCTGGCAAGTAGATCTAGTACCTGAAGGTCAATCAAAATGCGTGCTCATAGCCGATTAAGGGATATTCAATCCAACCAGGATGCCACAGGCCTTTGTAATACGCCCAACACCTTCCAAAGCGCCATGGTTGTGATCCTAAGAGACTTGAAGCTGCCCTGTGTTCTTGTATAACTTGATGATATCACTGTATTAGCATGAACACCTAATGGCCACATGAAAATCTCTTATAAGTCTTCAAAGTCTTAGAAAGGCTTTCATAAAGCACAAGCCTTCAAAATGCTCTTTCTTTCAATAAAAATTGGAACTTCTTGGACATAAGGTTTCAAAACATGGAATTACGCCCACCTCAGATTAGGTTGCTGCCATTAAGATGATTTTGCGCCCCAGTTTCTCAGGTATATTCAAATATCCTAGGCATATGGGCTTATATTGTCAGTTTAAACCTTGGTTCGCTGATCTAGACAACCCCTTTTCTATCTTCTACAGAAGAAGGTCCCTATTGAGTGTCACACTTAATAAGAACAGGTTTCTAATGCGCTAAAGATTGTCATCTGTTTTAAATTTATTATAATCCGTGTCTAAACCGGCCATTATTGTATTTCAGCGATGCTAGTTTTGGTTCAATAAGGCTATCCTAGCTCAACACGATAATGGAACAAAGCTGACCGTCCAGTGGCTTAATTTAACAAAACCCTGAGAAAAATTAAAATGATAATATATAATTACCAAGCAAAGTGCCTGGTTTTTTATTGACAATCAAGCATTCTGGAAAATCTATATGGTACCCATTTCACTATCATCACAGACTATACATCGCTCTGATGTCTACAGAAAAATGATGGATTCAGACAGACAATTAATGAGGTGGGCATAAGAGTACAGAATTTTACGATTTTACCATTATCACTGCATAGGAGTAATACATTAAAGTGCTGATAATCTTTTAAGGACTCCAGCGCTAACTTTTTTACCCCTGAAGAAGACTTACTATATGGTTTAATTTGACAGTCTAAACAATGGGAATTAGAAACTCCTAGGATCCAATTTTGAGCTACATAAAAATGACCCAAGATACTTATATTAAAGAAGGAATGCTGTATAAGAAAGTTGACAGGTCTGACTCTCACACATGCAATTCTTTTCATACTGATGACATCTTTGAAAAAAATTCAACTGTGGGACACAAATGTTGAAGAAGACTTATGAATGGGTAAAGAAATGCTGCTATTGGTATTGGATGGTCTTTACCATCCAATAGTTTTATAGGCCTGTTTGATCTGTTATATCCAAGACCAAGCTAGCCCTCTGTAACATTCAGCTATGTCTCCTTAAAAGTGCATTTAGTTAGGCAGCATTGATGTGGTGGGTCCTTTGCCCACTGATTTAAGTGCACAAGTACAATTTATTAGCTGTAGACTATTTGACTAAGTGAGAAAAGTAATTTCTATTCCAGCTGCTACTGCAAAGGCTACACACCTAATCCCTAAGATCCGCTTTCACTCAGCATGGGTTCCCACAAACTCTTATTTTGTACAATGGGCTTAACTTTAGCTAAAAGGTAGTGCAAGGGTTATTTAATTTTTGAGATTAACCAAAGTTTATCGTTCATTACATCCTTCACCAATGAGGTGGTGAACATGTAATAAGTCTCTTGTTTCTATCATGCAGGAGATGGCAGCCTCCAATTCTAGGCACTGGAACCACTATCTACCCAGAGCTTTTCTAGCTTATTGTATAAGTTCCCACCGCATAATCAAGATGTCTCCTTTCAAAGCTCTATATTAGCATAACCCTCATCTGCCAAGTAGCGTGCAACCCCTACCAGATTCCTTTGTACTTAAAAACTAAAAAATAATATAGAGGGCCTTAGCTGAAGAAACTATCTGGCTTCAAGCCCTCAATACTCAAAAATTAGTAATACTAACTCAAAGAAAACTTTACTCCAGTTTTAGCTGACCCTCCTTACCACGTTCCAGTTAGGCGACCTAGACCTTTTCTATCACCATCAACATGGAGGTTAACAGAACAAGTTTAACATTCTTTGTTAAGGACCCTAACATATCATACATAGGGTAAATTATGGGTACTTCATTTCTAACGTTACCCAAGGGACAGTGGTCAACTGAGTTCATGACCAACTCCTAGGGCGCTATGTTCCCCTATGACTAAACCTTGAGAGGGGCGTTGTCAGATTCAAGTTTTTAAGAAAATCAAGATCCTTGATTCTAAATTGAGCACAATATCTTAACTATCAAACCCTTCCAAATTAAACTGTCACTTAAGGCACCAATGAAAAATACAAACAAGAAGCATCACGCGCATGGGAATTGGTAGAAATACCCTTGGAATTGCATCACCACTTTCCAAAATTATGAAATGCGCAACTACCATCAACATGATCATGAAGATATCTTTGGCAAGTAACAATGAAGGCACCAACTAGTCTATTAATCTGGAAGGATTTGGAAGAACCGGATCATAGGGCCATGAAAGTCTTAGCATTTTTCCCCACTCGCCTTATAAATATCAAATCCTCTAAACTCAATAAAGTAGCCTACTTACCACATCATATTGTCTTCATTGACCTCAACACTAGATTTAAAGATTTGAGTCCTATTTTTGAACTTTGGATTACATTCCAGTGAACTAATAAGCTAATACTAAGAGTTAAAGTCCAATTCACCTTTAGCTTTTGAGTATCTTGATTGGATATCAGGATGAAACTACAATCAATGATATAAGCTTATAGATTTATGGTTATTGATGCTGAGGATAATCAATAAGATTAGTATTAGTTACTTCTAGGATTTACTAGCAAGTGATGCTGTGGTAATTGAATTAATGCTTACAGCAATTGATGTTAATGGAATAGAGGAGATGTTTCAGTAATTAGTGCTGTCTTTAATTGATAGGTTGCATTCAAAATTCTAATTGTTGCATGAATATAAATTACCCTAATTTCTATTCAATAAAAACCTTTCCTTTGACTACTTTTATAGGTTTTTTATCAAATAGTATCCTTGCCTTATAGGCGTAGAACTAAAGGTTCATAGTGTGGTCATCACCACCACTCCATACTTGGAGCTACAGGAACCTCAATGCGTACTTACCCAAATGGATTCAGACATTAAGGGATTTAAGGCGACTAACCTTTAATGTACAGGGATAAATGATAGGACAGAGAAAGGCCTCACAGGTGGGTGTAAGGCTCTGGGCCTACCCAATGTAATTAATTGTCTGATGGTGAAGATTTTGGCTACTCTGTGTTGGTGAGTTGCTTCCAAGAACTAGTAGT
Source organism: Massospora cicadina (assembly GCA_022478985.1). Classification (NCBI taxonomy): domain Eukaryota; kingdom Fungi; phylum Entomophthoromycota; class Entomophthoromycetes; order Entomophthorales; family Entomophthoraceae; genus Massospora; species Massospora cicadina. Next base: position 255,293 of record JAKSZP010015804.1, read on the forward strand.
GAAAGGTAGCCAATGGAGGAAAAGAGAGCAATGGTTAGAAGTCTTCATACTATTAGCCTGGCACACTAGCAGAGTACCTAATAATGAAGATTAAAATTTTCAACAACATTTAATCAGTTATTATCACAAGATAGTCTAGGCATCACTCTCCTGTAGTGAACACAAGTTTTGCAAATTTGGCCTTTGTTTACCAGAGTTTAGGTAGCTGCCAAAGATTTCAAAAGTGTACAAAGGTAATTAAGTTGTGACTTTAGTTAAATCTAGTTTAGCAGGCCATGGAACTGAGGTAGTGCCTCGTTGCCTGATTTTTTTGAGAAGATATAAGTAAACGGTCTTTCTCACTAGACAGATTTGAGACTAAATGAAGTGATGTCTTTACAAAAAAACTTAAATTTTCCGTTATTCACACCATAAAACTCCTAAAAAATGAACAGAGTGTTGAATAACTTAAAGTGATATAAGCTAGATCTTAAAATTTTACAAAAAACAAGAATAAATATAGTACATTTAATATTATCTTGAAGTACTACTTGAGTTGATATGGGAGATAGTATAAAGGCTTTAAAACGTTTGATCTTTAAGTCAAACAAGAGATTTTAAATAAGCGTAATTAGATTTAGTAATAGACAAAAGATGATTGGGGCGGATGATACATCTAGGATTGGTTTTTCATGGATTATTTATGGATTGATTTAGTTGTTTTTGGGTAAATAATCAAAAACTTATAATCAGCCAGATAGTATTAGTCCTTAATTGACTTTTAGAAGATTGTATTTAGCTGATCCAATTTCTCATATAAATTATTAAAATTCTAGCATTATAACACATAAACCACACAGGGTCATCTGTAGGCTGTCCATGGTAGTAACCTTCTTTTAAGAAATCTAAGATTATTTTAATATTTTTGATATGGTGATTTAAACATATGATAGTTTAAATTCAGATCAACCACAAGGTGAGAGATACCTCTTAAGTGATAACCAGAACAATGTATTGTTTCTTAAATGGAAAAACTAAAGAGAGATAAATTTTCTCAAAACATCCTACATGGATACTAAGATGCATAAACTTTCTGAACTTATAGTTTATGATGACCAAAACAATATTTACGTCACTGTTATTATAGGCTACTGTACCTCATATACCTAAGTTTTTCTATACCAGCTTATAATAATGTGAGTTAAATGCTTGTTTATAGCTTAAATTTAGTATATTGATACCCTTAATAACGTTTAGTAATATAAGAAATTTCTAAAGCCCAAGTTAAAATATACATATATATAATATAGTTTTGTGATAGATTCTATATATAAAAGTTTTTTATGTTGTAGTTGAATAGAGATACAAAATTATAAAGAAACAGCAAGCTGATATAATATAGTTCAAAAGGTAATAAAACTTAAAATTGAATACTAAGTTGTGATTAATGCATCTCATAAACTATTTTATGTAGAGTCAAAGTTTTGTCAAGCATTTTACTATTCTATTGATGTTTAATAGCATGCAATTACTATTGCAATGAAGCTTAAAAAACATATGAGAAAAGGTTAATAAAATTTTGCTTTATTATTAATTTATAATTTAAATTTAAACATAATGATGCTCACTTAAGAGCTGCATTCATTGCTCAGGGAAGGTCTCAAATTTATTTTTGTTAGAATACTAATTTTGTTATTACTAGTCGCTTTTACAAAAAATTTACAAATTTTTTTGACAGTTGATATGTTTAAATCAACAAATTATACTATAGTCTTAAGTTTAGAACAGTGTACTTGATCAATGTCCTTAATCCTTGTCAAGCTAAGACAAATTCATTTTCTATTTGTAAGCACTTCTTATAAAACAGTATATCTATTTTATTAAATTCTCTTAATTAAGATTTAATCTTATTGCCTGTAACTTTTTTAAGATTTAAAGCATAAGTTTGTTGAATAAGTTTATTGATGATAAAGGGACAGTGATGATTTTATGAAGGCAACTATCCAGTTGAGTTTTCTAACAAAAAACGGTATTGATCTCACTCAGGTATTCTCCCAAAGGAAGGTATTTATAACCTGCCTTCTGGTAACTTGGAAGCAATTCAGGCAAGGAATACTATCCCTTTACTCTTACACAAGAGTATTGGAGAATAAACTGAACAAGGAAAACTGTCCCGTCAACTCTTACACAAGAGCTCTTGAGCACATCACATAATTTTTTATTCTATTTGAGGTAAGCTGATTAGGGGATGGACATTACCAAATATCAAAGAGCAAACAAAAAAATTCTCACTGAAAGAAATAAATGAACCACCCAAAACAAGCAGATGACACATAAAATGCATACACAACCAATCAGGTGGACACAGGTAACTGCTTATCCCATCATGGCAGAAGGGGAGGGGGGATCAGAGGACTCATAATCAGCACCGTCTTCACCCCAAAGCAGGACGCAGGTTATGGCAGAGAGCAAGCGCGTCAGAGTGTCAGCAGGATGCAGAGAAAAATCTTTGATGATTGGGGTGGCAGAAAGACAGTAGTTGACCATAGAAGAGATAACATAATTGGCCAAAGCTGTTTCATCTTTCATGCATGCATCAGGAAGCTTATAAATGTGGTGATATTGGGGTGGAATTCTTGGCTTTGGGACTCCACGCTAAAACTGCCACATGATGGATGGCATCATTGCGGCTTTCTGAGTGTCAATCATTATAGTCTTTTGGAGCGTATTGATGGTTAAGGGGATAATGGGAGGAGGGATTTCTCCTGCGAGCATCGCCACTAATTTGGCGACAGCTTTGCGGAGAGGATGTCAATATGGCTTAGCCATTGCTTCAACAGTCAGCGGTGGTCACCACAGAACATTTCAGCATCTTTTGGGGGAGCAAATAAATGAGGGGGTAGCTCAGCGTCATGGCCAGAATACACAAACCGTTTGATTTGGAGAGTGATGTCTTCAATAATATTACCTGTTTCATCAATTTCAGCCAATAGATCCAAAGGGAATTGTTTAAATTGAATTAGGGAATGGCGTATAACTGATGTTTGGTTGGTTCATTGGAGGAAGCATGAAAGAAAACTGGGGTCCAAGCTGATGCTTGATTGGAGGGAGCATATGTGGCACTGGAGCGAGGAGGAGGCTGATTGGTGGCTCCAGGAACAGCTGCAGCAACAGGAATTGAGGGAGGAGAAAGTAGGTTTGTACCCATACCAAATCTGCATGGGGTGAGTGGCAGATTGGAAGTTGGAGGATGAAAAATCAGATCTGTCAGAAACAGCTAAGGAAGGGAATTTACGTTTTGAGTGGTCCAACACAAAACAAGATGGACAGATCATCTGCCTGCCCTCAACGTGGGCCCAGAACGGATGGTCAGGGGCGGAAGGAATGACGGCATGAGGGGGAACTGACAAGGCAATTTTAAAAAATTCAGGGCTGATCATGGCAAACGCCTAAGGCCCAGAGAGGCATGTGGCCCCATTTGGGACTGCAAAATGTAAAATGGGGTTAGAGCTATTAACTGAAAAACCGTCCATCAGCTCCTGGTGGAGCACCGCAGGGGGAAAGTGTGTGGGAAAGCCAGCGAACTGAACCAAAGTGTATCCACTGTGAGCTGGGTCCCTATTATGGGGAGAGAGGTACCCTGGAAAACCAGGGGCACAGTTGCTGCAGTGGTGGCGTCAGCTTCACAGGTGAAGCTGTGATCAAATTACCCCTTATAGGGGAGGAAGTCAATAAAACAGGTGGGACACATCACCACCTGAGACATTTTGATAAAGGTTTAGTTGTTGTAGAGAAAACTTTCCCATAATTGACCCTATGCCAAAACACATGCGCTCTGGGGAAGCACATGGGGGCAACGAGGCACCACTTGGGTACAATCGAGGTGGGCATTGAGATCCTTGGGAGAAACAGATCATCACAGGGGTTTGGTACGACTGGATGAGCCAGTCTAAGCGCGTTTTTCACCAGATGGAAAATGTTGGGGGGAGTTTCGCCACTGCCCCACACTGGAGCAGCCAATGGGGAATCTGAGGACATCATAGCAAAACTATGTCAGGCGATCAAACTTTACTTCTTTTCCATAAAATATTCTCAGAAAGAACATTGATTAGAAAGATGGCGGTCAGCACAACACATATTAAATAAGAGAAACTATCTATCCAACTCTTACAAGAGAGCAATAAAAATTTGAATTAGTATATAACTTTATACTGTAATTAATTATTATTAGTAAATCATGAATAATATAATGATAAGGATAAACTTAAAGGTCACTCATGGTAAGAGGTAGAGGAGTGCTAGTGTATTTCATAAGCTAGTCAAGTAATATACTATAATTGATTCCCACCTCAATCAGGTATATTACTCCAGTTAAGGGATGGTCTGATGCAAGAAATAAAGAAGTGCTAGTGTTTGACAACTAGCTAGCCAGTCTTCTTTATATTTGTTTCAACATCAATCAAATATCTTATTACACCCTGTATTTTTTACCTCACTTGAGGTATATGAGACATAAACAAGTAGACCTAAGCCACACATTTTAATAGAGGTAACCCATATACTAGTTAGAACCTTCAAATCTTCTGAACTACCTAGTCTCATAACTGTCTGTTTTTATAACATAAGGGGTTTAGATAAGGAATTTGGTGCCCAACCCTTCAATTGATACCCCAATAGTAATGGCATCCAGCGCCAATGAAATTCAACCCTAAGGAGTCATCTCAAATGATGAGAACTTAATCCACATAGTCGGGATCCACTACTTACTAAATTATGTCCCTTACTGGGTTGGATTCTAAATATCATGTCCTAACGCCTTTATTAAGACCCAGCGGATATACCTTTCTGGGATAGCAACCTTCTTAGGTGATGGGATCAGTCATCCATCAATAGCAGGTCAAGTACTCAGGAAAATCTGCAAGTTACTGCCATGAAAAGCTTGTCAACGCTCCAATAGCTCTAAAAACCTTTTATGATTGGTGACAATACCAATTGATCTGGGTAAAAAAGTTAATTGTTGATAACTAAACCAACAATCAGATCAATACAAACATTATTGGGGATCATCCCAATAAGATACTTATAGTCATGATCTAATTAAAATCTAACCTACAACTAACTAAATAATTTAAAGGGAAAATAAACCCAACCAATGGTTATTAACATCAATAAATCCACCATTCCCTAAGGTTTCTTATTATTAAAGCAGAACCAAAGTAAGATAAAGCAAATATTTATTATAATCTGTCATGACTGGATAATGTGGGCATTCTAAAATCCTTAAACATTCCCCAGATTGATTAGATTATCCAGCAAAGATGGTGTTTTGGGATAGATGCCACTTTATTCCATGGCATAAGTCAGTTAACATAGAAAAATTGATTTCAGAAAAGCTAGACCTTTCTCCTTGCTCAATGCTTCTTCTCATGGCCAGTCTTGGCATGGTTCATCATCTTCTCCTTATCATATTCACTGCTATCTTACACAAGCACAGTTTTCACACTTACACATTGCACCATGGTCACCAAGCCATTATTGTCAATTGTTACTCCCTGAATACTTGTTTTCCCCCAGGTCAGGGATCTCATGAATTGAATAAAGTGTGGATCTTCATTTTCTTTGAGACTCATGACAACAACACTGGACTTTTTTTCAATGAAACCTAGTTTTATCAAAAGTTCATTGTCACTTGATCTTCTTCACTACTATAGTAGCTCATCCCCTTCTCCTCATGATATCAGAAATATGAACACAACCCAATACACAAGCTCATAGAAGAATTAGAGCCATTTTACTTATATAAGTATATTTTTTATTTTTTTAGGAGAATACGCTTTAATATATCTTTTTTTATATCTTTTATACTTATATAAATTTAGCTTTTGGATTAATTTTTAAATTCTGTTTTTCTCTTTTTCTAAATTAAAACTTTAAGTATTTACTATGGACCCTATTCATCATATGTCTATTATCAATGATTTTTATTGTATTAAAATCCGTCACCAACTTAGCAATACTTTTGAATGGCCCCAACTTGTTGTTAGTTTTGAATGGTTAATTTTTCATCTATATGTGATTGGCAATCGACCCCTAATATCATAATAAGTAACCCTATCACAAGTTGCCAACTACTTGAAAACAGATTGATCGTTTATTTATTAATTGAAACTAGTATTAATTTGCTACTTCTAAAGTTTAACTTATGTTGAAAGATCAGGTTTGATATATTGATGGTGTTGGTTGTAAATAGAAATTGGTATCTTTTAAGCTTTCACTTGAGAGTATTGTTCATGTTTTCAGCGTTTCATGCATCTATCTGTCAAATTACATAATGATAATAGACCTCTTTAATTATTTCAGGATCAATAATCTTCATTTATGATTTAGTTTTCGTCAAAGTATTTATATTTAGAGTTAAGACTTATTAAGTGGATCCTCTCCAGGTTCCTCCACAAATAAGTCTGAAATATTTAGTACTTCTGGGAAGATAATTGGTGGAACAGAATTTTAGCAGTACTTAATTGTTAAATTACTAGACTGATGATTCTTTTCCTGAATCCTTACCAGTTATTATCACATAAGGCAAGCCAAGGTTTGCATGCTCTTTAGGCTCCTCCCACAACATTGTGCTGCAAAAATGTCCATCTTAATCACATTTATTACACTAGTTCCTGCATCTATCCATCCAATAGGCATATCAGGGGTTCTTTTCTAATTAAATGCGGTTCTGAAAATTTATTATTAATGTCACTGATTTCCCCATATTCCGACCTTAATCTGTGGAAATAAAATATAGAGTTCAATAGGAGCATTGAAGGTCAAACCTAACATTTTCAGATACTCCACTATTTGTGAAGTGAAAGTTTTGATAGTCAGCGGTAAAAACATGGCATAGTGATGATCTTGATAGGCCTAAGTGCTGTTTGCATGGCAATACAAGAATAAAAGTCTGACAGGACAATTACCAGCTAGGATTTGCGCTTTCTGTTAAAAGTGTTCAGCAAAAATGGTTAAGTTCTCATTCATCTTAAAGCTGTATATTATGAACTCTTTTTTGTGAAAACCATCCGTTTAAGGATGAAAAACGTTCATGATCGCCTCATTGGCATCTTTTTATTTAACTGTTGAAAGCTGACCTGGGGACGATCAATACCAAAAAATATAGGGGAAGGGGAAGGCAAAGTGGAACTAAATTAGACACCCCAGAGTAGACGAGCTACACCTGTTGCCAGCTGGTACCACTAGGTGTGGGGGGGTGTTGAGTACGCTACTCTGAGGGGGTTTCCCCTGTTATAGAGCAGGTTTGTAGGAAGGGGTCCGTGTGTAGAAACCATAGTGGGAACCATGACTCTACGAGCCTTTGTTGCCTCAGCTTCATGTATCCATAAAGCCAGGCTTGGAAGTGTTCCAGTAGGTGAACGTGGAATCTACTGATTATACCACAGATGATTAGTACGGTACCCTTAAACGCATCCAAAGCAATGGTGAGGATTGTCCTCATTGTGATGGTTACTATTAGGGAGCGGAGGGTAGGTGGTATTGTGGATTTAAACTGGAGCGCGAGGAGGCCCCTGGAGATAGAGAATTTTTGGTTATTTTGGATCCTAAGCAGGCGCGCAACTTTCTGCCATATGGCTTTTGATGGAAGGCATGCTTCAAGGCGGTGGTGTAGGGTGCCATCCCCTCCTCACACTGCGCACTCCGCATGGAGAGAGTTAGAGTGATCTTTAGTTCTGTAGGTTCTTCTAAGGCTGCGCCAGGTGTTAGCTCTTACCCTTGGTTTGAGGAGCAATTGGTGTGTCAGCCTTTATATTACCTTCTGCTGTGTGAGGTCATATGGGATGTCTAGAACATCCAGGTAGTCTATTATTGCTATGTCTGGGGCCACATCGTGTGTGTTCCTCTGTGGGTTGTCCTCTGGGTTCCTTGGCAAAAAGTGGGCCCTGGGCCTGCCCCTTCCCTAACTAGTGCCTGTAAGAGTGACAGTACAACCTATTGTCAAATGGTGCATAGAAGGTGATTGAAGTGTGGGGAGTTCTATGAGGGACTACTGCAGTGGGGTGGTTTGTGAGGTATGTGAGCAGACTGGATGGGTTGTGTGGGTTTGATATTGTAGCGCCTGTGCAAATTTAGCCCTCGCTGCTCTGGACCAGTGTTGTTGCGGGAGGTCTGGGGAAAGGAATTCCTTTATCCAGGTGCCCAGTATATGGTTGGCGTGGACCTCAAAGTCCATTAGGCCCATGCCCCCACTGCAGCATGGGCCAAAGAGTGTTTCCACCCGTACAGGTGACCAGGTCTCAGGCCGCAGCCATCCCTGGATAAGTGCGCGGATTGAGGACATGAAAGTGGGTGAGAAGGATATTGCATGTGTGGGGAACCACAGCATCAGGTGTATTAGAGAGTTGGCAACTGTTATTCGCCCTGTTAATCCTGGGGGAACTTTCATTAAGGGAGGCTACGCGGTTAGTCATCTTCTGTAATGGGTTGTTCTCCATTGTCTCATTGTCATACCCTCCTGTCTTCAGCCAAACCCCAAGGTGGCGGAAAGGTTCTGTTGAAGGAGGACATGCGAAGGGGAGGATGAGGGGGTTGTTACTTCGTGGGGGGTTATGAGGTTGATTGTTGTAGCTCAGTTGTTGGTGTACTTGCCTAAGAAGATTATTTCCGTTTTCTTTTTTGTTGAGAGATGCATTGCTCAAAGTGATATAATCTAGTGTGCGTTCCAGTTGGTGGGCATCATTGTTGTTGGCTATTCCTGTCACGCAGTCATCTGTGAATGCTTGTAACTTGACTGGTGACTGACCTTGTACGTCTATGCCCATAAGGCGTGAGTTAGCAACGCAAAGAAGTGAATCAAAATAAATTTGTACAGCAGCGGGCTGATGGAGTCCCCTTGTTTGAGCCCTCTGCGTGGTGTGATCTTGTTGGTTAGAAAATAAGGGCCGCATACAGCCATGGATGCAGGTTCTGTAAGGAGCATCGCCCAGTTTATGAAAATGGGTGGGAGTTTAAAAGCGCTCAAGCATTCACCCAGGTACAGCCAGCTAACGTGGTTGTATGCCTTCTCCTGGTCTTGGAATACTAGGGCTCCAGTTGCTTTGGATTGACATATGTTGGCGATGGAGTGTATATTTGTCCATATTGAACGCCCTGGTATGAACCCAAACTGATTGGGTGACAAGATATTTGAGGCTATTGTGCCTAATCTGTATGCTAAAATTTTTCAAGTAGCTTTGTACCTGTGTTAGAGAGTGCAATTGGGTGACAGTTGGCCAGGTCCAAATTGTCACCCTTTTTGTATAGGGTTACGAAATAGGAGTTTTGGCCGCAGTAGGAGTCGTCTCTGGCAGGCATTGGTTCATGGATGATAAGAGGAGGGGGGCGATTTGTTGAAATAATACTTGTTAAATTTGTAGGGTATCCCATCAGGACCTGGGAATTTCCTATGGGGTGCACCGCTGACTGTGTCCCAGAGTTCCTCCTTTGTTATTACGTTTAGGAGGTTGTAGTCTGGAGGTGTGCTTTTAATTCTGACTGTGTGTTTAAAACTTTTTGATTTTTTTGGGGTCAGTTCAGGTATCAAAATATAATTTGGTGTAGTAATGGTGTACTACCAATTTGACCTCCGTTGGCAGTTGCCATGGTTCTTTCAATTTTGTGTACCTGTGTGCATGCAGGCTGGTTTCCATGGGAGTGAAATTGCCGGAAGAAGTATGTCAAGTAGGTTTTGGCTTCTTGGATGAACTTACCTTTTCTCAATACCTTGATTCTGTGTTAGTATTCGAAAATGAAAGCGTTTAATAGAGGCTAATATTTCCATTTATTTGTTTCCCCAGTTGGGAATGTAGCCAGACTTTGGGGCATTGAACTCAAGATGTCCAGCTCCACCAAGGTGCGCCTGATTGTGGCTGTGTCTATGGTGTATTTCTGTGAGGTGATGTGGCAAGTTATATATTTGTTTGGTTTTAAATTTTGCCTAGGTTTTGATGGAATCCGATACTAACAGGTTGTGAATTCTGGATTTGTGGCCCCATGTTCGAACCAGTCAGATTTTTTGGGCAATTTTATGTTTTCCAGGTGTAGCTTCCTCCAGGTCGACTCCTGTGTGGGATTTTGGGTTGATGAGAGCTGCACTGATATGAGTCAGTGGTTAGAAAAATTAATTTTTTTGGTGTGAAATTGGACTGTTCCAGAGGTGGGTTTATGGTGCAAGGATGTAGTCAATGTGGCTCATTGAGATGAGCGTTCCCTTGTGTATGTTGGGGCGGGTCATATTTGGAAGGAGTGGTGACCCGGGGTGTAGAGTATTGTGTAGGCCTAGGGATGCCTTCATTGCATGAAACTCTTAATCCCCAGTGGGTATCCCCTGGTGCTAGGCCATTGGTACGTGTTGGAGTTATCCCAGCAGCTGAAATCACCCAACAGTATGGTATCTGGTGGGAGGGCGAGTGTTGGGATGGTTTTGAGGAATTGTTTCCTCTTGGCTGCAGTGCACGGTGCATAGATACTTGCTATCAAAATCATGTCCTCCTGGTTTATAACCGTTGCAACCAAGATTTAGCCGTGCAAATATGAGGAAGAGTTTGTAATTTTTAGTTTTTTTTGTTATTTCTGATGACCACCCTTCAGTTTGTCATCCATACCAATAGGGATGGTGAGACCCTGGCTGACCAGGATCCTTCTTCCCCTTGTAGACAGTGGGTTTATTGGATGTCCAAGATATCTACAGGGGTTTTTTTCAGAAAGTCCACTTTTTGGCTTGGGACATATGAGCCCTGGTCTTGTGATGTTTAGCATCCCTATTGTCACTGAGATGCCTACGGCGCCTCAGGAGCAGTTGGGAGTGCCACCCAGCCCACAACCAAGGCCCTTGTTACTGGTCCTGCTTCATGTCATAGGGCTAGTATATTCAGTGGAGTCATCTGATTCCATACCTTATGTCAATTTCTCAAAGAAATTGCAGTTTTTCGAATTTGTGGCATATTCTTCCACTTGTGACCCTTGGTGAATTGGTGTGGTGCGCTAATTTGTTTATGTGGTTTTGGGGTGCAAAATTGGAGAATTGGGTCACACTTTTCTGCCCATGTTGTAGCTGAATCATTCTGCTAATTTTGTTTGATTGATGTCATTTGGTAATTCAGTCGCATTGTTGAGAGAATTTTATTTAAGCGTACTGCTCTGATTGGGTGACTTGGATAATTTCCTCCATGTCCTCCTAAGCTTGGGCATTCAGTTCTGATTAGTAGGCTTGGTTGATTTCCTCAATATCTTCCTGAATTTTGCTGGTGTTGATGGCGGAGGCTGCAAGTGATTCTGCCTAGGCTGCTTCTCATTTGCGGGCCTTCTGCAGCATTTTGCATGCTTTGGGTGTTACTGTGTCTATGATGAGGTAGTTCCCAACCTCTCCCCATTGGAAGGCGTAGTTGGCATCTATCATTTTGGAGAATTCTGTATCATTTTTATCCATGGCGTCGTCACAGAATTCTGGGGCTATGATGCCCCCCTTCACTGAACATGCATGTTCTTTGTGCCCCAATGCAGTGCATTAGTTGCAGATTGGTAGTGTATGTTCCGATGTAATGCAGAATGGTTCTGACACCTTCCCATTTGGGAGGGAAAATGTGATATGCAAGGAATTTAGTGAGATCCACAGCCACCTCAGGGATTGGGTGGATTACAGAGATTGCCTTTCCTGTGCACAGGTTCAGCATCAATTGAAATCTTTGTAATTCTAACTGTTTAATATCCCCATAGTGTATCAGTCCATCACGGAGTTCCTCCTCAATTTGCTTATGGGGGAGGTTGGTGGGGAGCAAGTTGAAGGAGATTAATAAAGTGTTCTCTTTGTTCCATCTGTTGCGCACAGTGCGCACAATTTGTGTGCCCTTGGGGAGGACAGCTTTGACGCATACTTTTGTGGCAGCATATGCTCTTCTTTGGTCTCAAAGCCCAAATTGACCCAGCTGCGTGGGACCATCTCCATGTTCATGTACAAAGCATATGGGAATAAGGGAGGCCTGTGCCTTGCACACTTTCTCCCACATGAGTTGGTGACTCAACCCATAGGTAGAGTAAGAGCCCGTACTCTACCTTTGAAAGGGGTTGGTTATACTGGATTTCCATGTACTGGTTTTGCTTCATGGTAAACTCCACAAACTTGGAAGGTGGCACAGTTTGTGGTTTCTTGGCAGCATTGGTTAACGGTCCCCCTCCAGGGCGTTTCTTGTCCTTTGATGCACTGTTTTGCCATTGTCTGTTATGGATTTTCTCCTAGTTTAAATGGTTTTTGTTGAATACGCCCATCTTTCCTGTGTGATTATCAAAAATTGCTGTTTGAATCATTTCTTAGTGTCTAATGTTATTGTTACAGGAAATAAAGTTGCTTCCTTGGCTTCTTCATAAGTCCAATTATCCCTATGTAGGTGGGGCAAAGCAATTTTTGACAATTATTTTCTAAACAGCTTATAACTGATACCAATCTCCAAAAGTTACCATATTAAACATCATCTTTTCAAACAAGCAGAACAAGGATGAGGAATTTCATGGTGAAAATCAGAGAGATTTAGGGTTTTGTAATTCTTCAGTCACTACTGTGACAGGAGGTACTAGATTGATAACCCTATTGACCAAAGGGTATTCTTGGGATTCATCTCTAAAGTGCTGCAAAAGCTATATATATCTTGGGGGCTGTAATCTCCCAACACAACATTCATCATATACATTGTTTTCAGCTACATCTACCTCCATCTGAGGGCAGTTATGCTTGTGGGTTCAAGTTCTTGTAACCTCTTTAAGATTGTGTTACATTCTTCTGGATCTGACGGGATTTTTTTATCTGTTTCCCAAGCAGCCTGCTTAAAAATTAGTCTCTATTTTTCAGTATCTTTCATCTTCAAGTAGTTAACTTTTCCAAAAGGATCTTTACTAAACTTTGTGACCTTCTCTATTTCTTCCTTGGCTTTCATTACTCATTATCCAAGGTAGTCAGTTTATATAGTGTCGCCAACTAAAAGTATTACTATTCACCATCTCCAGTTCATTCCACAACCTCTGAAGTTTGTTCTTGTAAGACATGTTGAGGATAACTCTGAAGTTCCATTTGACCTGTAAACTCAGATTTCTTGTAGTGAGAACCCAAAATAGACTTTTTAGGACTTACTGCATGTCGGAACTTTGGGTTTAGACCACTTGTCCCTTTTTAATTTATAGGCCAGAATAACCCAAAGCTCCTGGGTGCTAAATTTTTATAATTAATTGTTTTCCTTGTACAGAAAGTCTTTGCGCAATTTTAATGTCCCTGGAGTCATTAATCCTACTATTATTTTATCCCTAAGTAATTTAGGGGTAGGCCAATTTGAAAATGGCAAGAGAGAGTAAACTTTACTTGCTTAGAATCAGAAATATAAGGGAGGGATAGGGATGGTACCTGGCCCATTCTAAGCAATACAAGCTAAGATCTATAATTGTTAGAATTGGGGATACTGCAGAAGGCTTAGTCATCTCAGTCAAATAGGACTCTCTCACCGCATAGATTGGGTTTGAACCCCAATATTAGGGTGTTTTGGGCGAGTAATATTTGACCACATTAGTTGGGGATTTTCCCTGATGTCAATAGAGCTGAAAAGTTCGTCAGGGATTATCAGTGATAATGGTTTCTTTTTTGCCAGCTTGAGTTTAATTCCCATCATCTACTCAACCAAATATTCAATTTATGTATGATACCAATAAAGTCCCCTCTAGAGCTTGGCGTAGGGTGAAAAAAGGATGGATAAAAGTCCATGTATGTGATATACCACAGTAACTTGAACAACCTCTTAAATACAGTGTTTGTTGCCTCACTTTTATACATGACTTTGTAGGGCCCCAACTAGTTGATGCCTAATCTGCTATCATGACCTCTCAGCCAATGGTGGTAGAAAAGGACTATGTCACTGTCACGAATCTATATGTCTGGATGACAATCCACCATTATGACCAAGTGGATCATCGGAAAAATTCTGCCAAAGGTTCAATGGACAGAATCTGCCAAGGATGTTCCAGAGTTATAAGTAATTGATCGCCTTTGAGGAGATAATGGGTCATAATGGGTCTTATTGAATTGCCTTCAAAATAGGGCGATAAGACGAAGTTGACATTTGATAAAAGATAAATTGGATCAGCTCGAATCAAGGCAATAAAGAATTGAAGAATAACACTGAAACCAATGAAAAGATGGCGACACAAAAAACTAAGCAAAAGAATCAGTACCAACTGAAGTCGCTGGGATATCAGTGAAATGAGGGGGCTGGAGTAGGAGGTCTTAAGAGGTTTTTAGAAAGGTGAAAAGAGAAAAAGATAGGAAGAAAGGAAGGAGCGGACTAGAGGAAGATCCACCATTTTTTATATCAAAATAAAGAAGTGTTTGGGAAAAATTGCTCCTGTTTTTATTATAAATTTATTTGTATACAAGTGTATTGAGGAACAGGCTATTGTCATATCATCCGTTGAAATTGTTCAATAGCTGAAACCCTGTGCAAAAAACCCTTTAACAGGTACATACAGAATTGCCGAGATTCAACCATGGTGCTCACTAGAGGGGCCCATTGACCAATAACAATACAATGAAAACTCAGCCATTGGCTATGTCACATCCAGGTTGTTTTGATAAGGAATCTGCATGACATGCTAGGGCTGTTGCATATGAGGAGCTGAGACTTGCATTAGATACTGTGCTCAAAAAACAAGATAAGTTGCTTCAGAAGGTTTACATTGATAAGTTGCCACCATTTGATTGTGAAGGAGATATATATGGGTTCTTTTGCCAATTTGAGTTTGCAACTAAAGTAACTTCAGATTGGCGGAGGGCTAAACTATTGCTCTCCTCCTTGGATGTTGAGAGTGCTGATCAAGTCATTTGTTACCTCTCAGCTAGTTCAATTTCATACCATGAAGTTAAGGAGATGGTGCTGCAGTTGTTCAGTGGGACTGCAAAAATGTCGCAGCAAAAAGCTGAGTTCTTGACCATCTTGTTTTAGCGAAATGAGACCCTCACTGCTTTCACTGAATGATTTATGATGGAAGCACATTGTCATGGAAACGGCAGAAGAATTTTTTTACTGGCCTGCCAGTCAGGGTGCGTAAGCATCCAGAAAGCAAGCCAGAATGCCAGAGGCATTGCTGACCATATGACTTGATATGGAGACAGGAAATAGGATACCACAAAATGATGGCGTAATGTCAGGGTAAGAGTATCCCAACAGCAAACCACACAAATAGATTTTGGACCCAGGGGTTCTGCTAACAGGAGTGCAAACTACTGGGATAGTTACTGCGAGATTCTTGGTTGTTAAGACCATTTTGTTGGGGGTAAAAGAGCGGTGAATCTTCTCTTGTAGTTGGCGAACATAGGGCCATAAGATCCCTGTATATTGCTGCCAAAAAGTCATGAGAATTGAGTTGTAGAGCCAAAAAATTTGGACTTGTCAAGACCAATTGGTGATAGAGGAAATCATAGTAACCAAGAGAATTGGTAAGGCCCACCCAGAGTGCGGAGCGGCGGACCACCAGGCAAACACCATATGGAATATAGTTGAAAGGAGGGAGATAAAAATTTGGGGTTTTTTCAATAAAAATTTTTATTTGGGAAATAAAGTAATAAAAATCAACCAACAATCTTCTCAGTGCCTTGCAACTGATTAAATAGTGGTCAATTGGTGAAAATGTGGTCAGGATCCACAAATTTGACCTAACCAGCGAATTGGATGGTAGAGGGGGGTTTATTCTTTGGGAAACATCATTGCATAATTTGGCGGTGGGCCGAGTCAATGTCAGTTTGACCTCAAACATCTGGACCAGGGGTCAATTACATTTCTTATGGTTAGCATGATGGCGTTTGGCCTGACAAGCGACAGGAATCCCTCAAGGCCATCCAATATAGGGATGGGACCATTTGGTTGGGAACAGGTTCAGGATGGCCAACCCACCTGCGCTCAGTCAATTAACCATTTGTTTGGTCAATAGAGGCCCATTGGGCGCAACGCCTGAATTACTATCAGAGGGCTTTGAACTCTCAGTGATGGCGCCCAATATTTGTTCTACTGATTTATGTCGAATTGGAACCATCGGGTGACCCAGCTGATGTTTCATTCTTCATGCTTTTACAACCATTCAAATTTTGGCCATCAGCCCGATTGCCACCTGAATTGGATCTGACTGATTTCAATTTGATAATCTTGGCACAGATTTCACTGATTCCCCACAACAGTTCTGCCAAGGTGAGTGAGGAAATTGGGGGTGGAATCTGAAGCGGACGAGCTGTCACCCATCACTCATCAACTACATGGGTGAGGTCGCCTTGGGTGATGAGGGGTACAGCCATCCTCTTTGGTGTTTTCTTACTTGGGAATGGAAAGATAGCTCAATCGAGAGCCAAAGGACACTCCCTGAGACTTACACACATATGCTAATTGGGGCAGGGATTTAATCCAAAGTTGATGTAAGTATTGTAATGGCCTTGGGGGTGATGCCATACCTGGAACTTTACAATGTAATGGCCCTGTTGGTAGAGGATGATTTATTTCTTCTTAAATTTGTCAAGTTTGGGCATCACTTAGCGGTGTCTTTCCCTCCACCCAATACCAAACCAATATGCACTGTCGCTGTTGTCAACCCTAATCATGTGGGGGAGTCAACCAGTCAGTGAGGGTTCTTTCAGGTTACTCACTGCAGTCCAATGGTCGTTCCTTAACTACCAATCAACATCTGACCAACTACCTTTTTGGCCCTAACTACACTGATCAGCGGTGGTCATTCCACTGATGGGTCTGTTTACGTCGATTCTTTTCAGAACCACCTACCAAGTGGATCAACTTATATTAAGCACAGCCATAGGCCCTATGGAGCAAGTTGTTTTAATTGCAGTTGCACTGGGCACATGGGAAGATGGTGCCCCAATCGACGGATCCCTCCTGTACCATGGAATCAATGCTATCTAGGAAAAGTCAGAGTGGAGTAGAGAAGGGACTCTCTACTTCCACTACCTTGAACTCAAACGTCCCACCTGAATCTACTACAGTAATTGTAGCAGAAGTCTCTCAGTACAACGATACATTCCTCTACCAACAGCTAGTTTGGGGAGTAAATGTTCTGACCCAATCTTAAGTTGAAGACATGGCGGACAAAGACTATATGGATTGACCAAAGCTTTATGCTTGTCAAATGTTTGACCAAAGTCCATCAGACTTGTTAGAACTTTTTGCAGATGCCTTGTCCCCTGAAAGGAGTAAATGTCGCCCTTCCAGTGGACGTTATTGTAACACAATACCCTAAAATCGGTGCAGGTATTATGAGTTTCTTGGGAAAACAT